>SCDZ01000543.1:0-90260 GCA_004143845.1 Drosophila lacertosa | reverse complement strand
TTATATTATTATATTATTATATTATTATATTATTATATTATTATATTATTATATTATTATATTATTATATTATTATATTTTTATATTATTATATTGTCATATTATTATATTATTATATTGTCATATTATTATATTTTTATATTAATATTTTATTATATTTTTATATTATTCTATTGATATTATTTTTTGTTATTATATTACTTTATAAATATTATAGAAATTCTCTGCAGCAAAAATCTAGAATAGTATTGAATATTGATTCCCATTTTTCGCTCTCCTGCCCCAATGGTGACCTTCACCGAATATTGTGTGTGTGTTGGGAAACATAATGTGCCAATTGCCTAGCTCATTTCGATTAATTCGCCTGTTAATGGTCAGCACATAAATAACCAGAACTCGCACTCAAACCAACTGACCAGAAACGCATTATTTGTAACTTTCATTCGTTTATTGCTGCTGCCATGTGGAATACAGAGGACATCCGATTGCTGCGAACGGGACTCTCCCAGGCACTCGCTCGCCGTTTCTTTCAGTGTAGCGCCTGGCTGCTGTACGGCATCGCAAGGAGCTGTCATTTCTTTAAGCTGCGCTACAACTCACAGCACGGAAGGTTGGAGGAGCTGCAATATCATCCCATCGTCTCGAAGTTGGTGGTGACATTAAAGTGCCTCTTTTTGTTGCACGATGCGATTGGTTATTTGGTGCTCGTGCTCGCCGTGTGGATTTGTGTGTTTCGCGTGGAGAACAGCGACGGCCAGAATTATCTGATGAGCGTCTTCATACAGGGTGTCGCCATTTACGTCCTGCGTCGCATTTTGGTCTTTCTGCATTTGCAGGCAGACCGCAAAGTGATTTTACATTTGGTCAACGAAATCTTGTTTATCTCTCGGAAAGTTGAGCGCAAGTTTGGCATGATTTATCACTGCGAGCTGTATTTGTTGTGCGTTAATTTATTGAAGTTATATTTGGTCTATTTACGGTTGGACACAATGTGGCATAAGGATTGGTTTTTGTGGCTGAATTTTTTCTACTGGGTACTCTTGGAGTACTGCAGCCTGGGCTACTTCTTGTATCAATTGATTTTGCTCAATTGGTATCGCAACTTTGGCTACATCCTGCAGCGCTTTATCGAATATCACGTTAACAAGAGTTTCATTTCTGGCCGTTACCATCGTCGTTTATTGTGGCTTTTCAAACTGCATTTGCGTATAAATAATTTACATAAATGCATCAACACGAAAGTCGCCTGGCTACCCTCAGCCATCTACTTGGCCATATTCTCGAGCATCTTGAACATGATGTTAATGATTGAATGCATTGTCTTTGCCAAAGATGAGATCGACAATAAAGTCTATATTATAATGGACGGTTGCCTATCGCCAACTTTTATACCCATACTGAATGTGTTTATTATTGGTTTGTGCACGGATCGTTTACGCAGCGAAATTGTGATTCAACAACAACAAATTGTTATCATAAATATTTTATATACACACAAAAACTTTTATTCACTGCAGGCGATCAACAATGAGGTGGGTGAGAATTGAAACACATTAAAGCAATTAATTTATATTTTAAATTTCTTTCAGAACTCCTCGTTGATTGTGCATCAGAAACTGGAACCGTTGCATAATTTAATTATTTTGGATACGACCTGTGATCGCGAATTTGCTTTGGACTACTTTTTGACCGTTATTCTAACTGCATTATCCTTTATACAATACACGGTTTCATCGGGACATATGCTAAACGAATGCGTGACGCACAAATAGAAATTGTTTTTAATAGGTAAATAAATCTTTGCTTTGTTCTTAATTTTTTTATTTGTTTTTTAGAGCAGCGTTTTTATTGCATTGCTATAAATATCTATATCTTTATTTTGGCTTACACTCAAAAATGGCAGTCAGTCAACAACATGGCAGTTGTGGCCACTACCAACACAATCCATCACAATCACAAAGCCAACGCGGCCAGACAGAGGCGCATACACTCAATCACACACACACACACACACACACACACTCGCACACACACCAGAAACTCAAATATAGAGTCATTTGGGCAGTCAGTCAGTTCTGACTGTCATTCGACAATAATACCGCAAACCGAAAATGCCTCAACTTCAGTGCAAGCCGCCGACAGAGAACTCCAGACCCAGTGCCCAGGGACGCGTATAGAGGTGCTGTCTGCACCACCCCCTTTGGGCGGCAAACTGGGCCCAGACGACGGCTTACCAACCACATTTGTCATTTAAGCTCAACCAAATGTAATATGAAAATCGGCATGAGCGAAAATGTCAACGTGCATTTTGTGGCAGGAAGAGTTTTTGGGATGTTGCACGCTGGGCACATGGTTAAATGGATGGTTGCTGGCTGGTTGGTTGTGTGGGTGGGTGGGTGGGTGGGTGGGTGTTGGTGGTTTTTGGTGGCCTTCCTCGTCGCAGCAATGTTGTGGAATTTCCTGTCAAGCTAATTTCCTTTGGGTGCAACGCTGGCAGCGCCATTTGGTTGACTGAATGAGTGAATGCCAACTTGGCAGCTCGTTGAATCAATTCACCTGCATGCATAAAATATTTTCGTTGAAAAAATATTCAAACATTGCATATTTTATAGTTTATTGACTGCTGCTGTTGGCTGTTTGTACTTGTTGTTGTTGTTTTTGTTGAATTTTCCAGTGCACAACTTTTTAACTTGTTGTTGTTGCTGCTGGGGGGTTCTTGGCTGCCCTTTTGGCAATTTACGTTGGCGCAGTTGACACAAAATGAGCGCCATGTAGGTGGTCCCAGTTGGATACACCCCCTATATCCTTCAGCCCTATCAGAAACCCAAACCAACTACTTTTCTCCACTCGGTGTTCCATTTGCTATTTACCACCTTGACTTGTTTGCCAATTGCAACAGCAGCAGCAGCGTTTTTCACCGTTACGTGTCGCTACATTTGGGAATTGTTTTGTGTGTTGTGCACATACAAAATACACACACACACATTTGTATACATATACATATACATATTATGGTCATGTGAGCGTATCGTGTGGGTGCAATTTACATGCACTGCGTTTCTGGAATGTGTTATTAAAATTTATGTGCGAAAAAGGTGTCGAAATG
This sequence comes from Drosophila lacertosa, assembly GCA_004143845.1. NCBI lineage: Eukaryota > Metazoa > Arthropoda > Insecta > Diptera > Drosophilidae > Drosophila > Drosophila lacertosa. The sequence continues at coordinate 87,154 of SCDZ01000543.1, read as the reverse complement.
CGGGCCAACAACAACAGCAGGACATGGCGCACGAATCCTGTCGGCCCCTTCCTCCAAAAAATAAAAAAATAAATAAAAGGACACCAGCGACAACAGCAAACAGCAAACACAACACGGCCAATGAAATATATTTTTTTTATCACATACACACTAATTTATATACTCGTTCGTAAAGTAAAATAGGGTATATTGGGTTTGTGGAATGTCTATCAGGATGAATGTTATTTTATTTATTTATTTATCTCTAAAGAATTTTAGTTAGTTTTTGCTTCTGTTTCACTTTTTTCGTATCCACATAATTTTTTAATTTTATTTTATTTATTTAATAAAAATAACTTAATTGTGATAGAGTATTGGAGCTGTCGTTCACAACTGTTTAGTTATTTGCCCTTTGTTCTCAACAAAATGTTTTTAAAAAAATTGAAGAACAAGCTGGTTCAGTTTTAAGAAAAGTCCTAAGGGAAACATTTTATGCCCTAGAATATAAACAAATACAATTTTTTAACATTTTTTAATACCCTTTGTATTTAGCTAAAAAAGGTTTGCTTTGGTTTTTAATCTGCAAAGAATTTGCAAACAATGTTTATGAATTTTATAAAAGTTGACTGTTAAATATTGAGTTCAAGGTTTGTTATCATATTCAGACCTAATTTTTGAGCGAGCATTGTTGGCCTCTATTTGAACGGGCCACGCCAGGCAAGTGGTAAATAAATAGGATATATACGTCAAACCAAATATTGCGCATACGCTGAGTTGTCCAAGGTTTTGTGTCATGCAACGTGAGCTCAGCTCAACTGAGAAATACCAAGGCTAAAACTGCGTGGTTGTTGTTGTTTATACAATTAAAATAAAGTTTCACAAATGGGTCGTTTGACTATGGCGTGCCATATAAAAAAGTAAATATTTAATAAATTTTCTTTTTAAATTTAATAATTAAAAGAACCTTTTTTTTTATTGAGCTTAAAACTTGCATTAGTTTTTTTTGTCTGTATGCGATTTGTTCTAAGCAAAGTTTGCCTGTAAGCTTAAGCTGCTTCGGTTTTAGCCCTCTCCTCACAGTTGAGCTGTGTTATTTTAGCATTGCGAAGCACCTCGGGGTCTGTGGTTATATTTGCGTGTCTGCAATTTTGTTGGGCACTGCTGCACTTTCGAGCCATTTTTCGAGTGGTGTAATTAAGAAAGCAAAAAGCGAAAGCTCGAGGGGCTGCAACGAGCCAAGGAAAACGTCACTCGAGCTAAGCCAAACAGCAAAACGTAAAACGTAAAAACAGAAAAAGCACAAAACTGAAAGCTGAATACCATTCTACCCTCTTAACAGAGTTTTAAATAAAGAATATCATTAGCTGACAGATTCAAAGATGCAGACTTTTGAAATTGTGGCTGGCTGCGACTCTTGAGCTGCTCGTTGTTTGCTTTGCCTTATCAGTTGTATAACAGCAAGCGGCAGTTTTGCTGCTCTATTCTGGCCAAAAGTTAAACTTGGCTTAGCAAACTTACAAATACAAACACACACACACACATAGCGAGTGTATATGTGTGTGTGTGTTTGTGTTGCTGTGCGTGCGAGATTTACACCTGCTGCATATTGTTGACGTGCCACATCAGAGTTGACTGTTTTGAAATTATAAACCTTTTGACGCCGAGTGGTCGGAGCAGCTTTTTAGCTCTCAGCAGGATCAACGTATACCTCTCTCTCTCTCTCCTTCTCTCTCTCTGACACTTGGCTGATACTTTTTAGCAAAGCTGTCAGTGTCAAAGTGACTGTCAACATGCCATTCAAAATGAAAATTAATAACAATATGCAAACAGCAGCAGCAGCAGCAAAAGCAGCAGCAGCAGCAGCAATCGCATTGCCACAGACAGCCACGCCCACATAGATAAACACATATGTATAGACGAGTATTTGTGTGTGTGTGTGTTTGTGTTTGTGTTTGTTGTAACCTGACCACATTCAGGTGCAGCTTTTAGTGGGTTTAGTTTTGGATAGCTGCCAGGTTTTAGTTCATAATACAAAGTTGTCAAGTTCAACCATCGATTCCAACTAGTCAAATGTGAGCACTTCATATTTTAACCCACGAAATTCGTAATGGAAATGGCGGTTTTTGTGGTTTCGAATAATAAAAGTTATTTGTCGCACACAATTGAACAAAGATATATATATGTATGTATATGTTTATAAAGAGCCTTTGTCAGTTAATCCCATTTTTATTTGTTGTATACTTAAAAGTTGTAGAGAAGAAAATGGAATGTAGCTTGTGCTCTGTGTGTAATCAGTGTATACTACAGCAGTTCAAAGCTATCTACAGGGTATTCATTTCTATATCAAGCACTTTAAAACTGACCTCGCCAACATCTTTTTGGCCACAAGACTTTTCGCTTACAGCCAATTGAGCCCGTGACCTATTAGATCCCACTCCGCATACCCTGGAATCGTTGCAGGCACCCTCGCCTAAGTATTTGAACACACACAAAATGCTTGGTTAGCACAAAACGTAAAACCGACAACTGTTCAACTAATTTCAAATTAAACTCAACGATGCCGAGGACGTTCAGCATGCTGAGAACCCCTCCCCGCTACCCTTAACTTGGCACGTCCGTGGCCTGGCCGCCAATGTCCTGCCGAGGACTATCACGAACAATTTTTCAGCATTTAAACACTCAAGTGCCAAGCTAATAAACGATATTAGTGCCAAAGCTCATTTCAACAAATATTCTCTATATATATGTGTGTGTGTGTGTGTGTGTGTGTATAGACTGCTGCTGCTCTTACTGCTACTGATGCTGCTGCTGCTGCTGCTGCTGCTGGTGGTGTGCAAACATTTTCCAAACAGTTACCAAATAAAAATGATTAGGAACGTGACTAAGAGTGCGAAAAATGTTATTTACTTAGCTGATGTGCGCTATGGGGCCAGACACAACGACAACGATGGGATATGCACACACACACACAATCACACTTACATGCATATGACAGACACACACACACACACACACACTTTGGCGTTGTGTGGGCGAATGACAAAAGTTTGGTGCATTGCGGCTGCCAACGCGGAGCATGAGAAATAAGTTAGAATATTGCAGCTGAAAGCTGAACGACTAAGAGATACTCTTTAAATAAATAAGGAACCTTTTTTTTTTACTAAAACATTTGCTTAAAACTTATAAAATATAATTGGCTCTAAAGTTGACATAATTTAAAGTAAATCTTTATATTATGTTATTTATTTTATATGCCTTATTTAATCTGCCTATTGTTAAAGTAAGCTTATACCGTAGTTGAATTTGTAGAGGGTATTTAAAGAAGTTTGGTGGTAGATGCTGAGACTGCATAGTTTTTTTTTTGGGTGTTGAAAAAATACTTGAAAATTACATGAAAACTACGCACAGCAATGGCAATAAATGACAACACAGCCGGGGCCACGCCCACTTTTGGGCCGCCCTTCACTCAACACTCGGCGCAAAATTTCATATCTTTGGGGCTTTCATTCGAGTGTGTGCGTGTGTGTGTGTGTGTGTGTGTATTTGTGAAGAGGTTTTTTTTCATCATCTTCTTTACCACTTGCAAACTATTTTTAAACAATTTCTGGGTGCACGCAGTGCCACGCCCCAACCCAGCACGGCCCGGCCCACATGACGCCCACTCTTGGCCAAAAGGGAAATGGCGCTGATAAGAGTTTTGTAGCAGCGGCAAAAGCGGAAAAAATGCGTCGTTATACAATATGCAGCAGTCGAGTGGGGTGAAAGGAAATGGATGGGTGCCTCTATGAGTGTGTATTTATGTGTGTACGGGTGTACGGGTGTATGGGTGTGTGTGTGTGTGTTCTGCATATTTGCACAGTGTAAACTTTCAGCAGAGCAAGAGGGCGACCAAAAGAGGGCACATTGTTTTTGCCTGCTGCAGCTGCTTTTGCCTCTCGAAAGTAGGCAAAACTATTTAAAGGCCGAAACTGAAATGCATTGCACTTTTTGGCCAAGGATTCTGTTGCATGTTGCAGCAGCAGCAGCAGCAGCAGCAGCTGCTTGTTTTATTTTCATATCCTGTGGTTTCCAACTTCCTTCACATGCGTTCTCGCCTTGCCGACAGGAAATGTTGATAAAAGTGTTGCCATAACGACGACGACGACGACGACGACGTTCCATTTAAATCATTTATAGTTTACGAGTATGTTGCTGGCGGCCAACTACCCCAACTGCCAATAATAATAAAGTAACAGATGAAATAACCCCAGTTACACTCAAGGTTAATTGTGTAATTGATTGGAAATGATTGTGAAATGAAGTTATAGGTAAATGTGCAATACGTGCAGGATTAAATGCAGGCTCAAAGGAATGTACCAAAAGATAATAGACGAAAGAGTTTGGAAAAATGAATTTGTGTAATCTTAATTTGTTTAAAATTTAAATGGCTCAATATTTAACTTCTTTCTTAAAATTAAATTTTTTAAAATCCATTTGATCATTGTAAATTATCTGTCTGTAATAATAAATACTGGACTGCAATTTTTGATATGCTTAACTTATTTTTCTAAATCAAAATTTAGGCAAATAAAATAATTGGATTACTTATTTTAAATATTTTTATAGTGCATTTAAAACTATACCTAGGTTAAAATTTTTTCACATTTAATTTGTCAAAAACTTTTCTCTGTTTGCTGAATTTTTTTTAACGCATAATGAAATGTCTTTCTGTAATACTCACCTTTACTTGCTTAACTTAATTTTTTCTAAATCAAAATTTAATCAAACAAATTTTTAATTGGATTGCTTCTTGAAAATATTTCAAAGTGCATTAAAAACTATATATAGATAAAATTTTATGCCATTTAATTTGTGTAATACTTTTCTCTCTATGCTGAATTTTTCTTAATGTATTGTGAAATGTCTTTCTGTAATACTCACCTACAATTTTTTTACTTATTTTTGTGAATTAAATATTTAAGCATTTTTAAGTATTACTTTGGAAAACCGCAGCACAACTTTTCCGCAACACCTCACAATGATTGATAAGTCTGTCGGCAGACAACTTGGCAGACAACGAGACTGAGATTGTGGTCGAGAACAAGCATTTAAATTATAAAATGCAGCTCTGTCATAGAAGCCAAATTCAGCAGCAACTGTGAAATGAATCAATGATACATGGCCACTCTCCGAAACCGAGTTAACCGCAGAAGCTGAGAGGATTTTAGCATCAACTAAAGTTCGGACTTAGCCGATGTGGGTGAAATAAAACTTTGGTTTTTCTTTTTACTTTCGTGGTGTACACAAAACATTTTTGCAATATTTACAACAGCAATAAACGTGGCCAAAAAAGCAGAAAGGAAAAAATATTAAAACACAGATCCAAAGACAATTCACAATACTGTTGAACTAAACACAACTGTAGGTATACTTATTTACTGAATTTTCCTCTTTTTTGGCAGTTTTGGCTCTATGTGCGGAATCCGACCAGAGGCAGCAAAATCCCAACCAACAACACATTAGTTAAGTATAAAATTTTAATAGTGGCAGCCGTAGCGCACCAGGCCCGAGTACCCAACATTGGCCAACAATTTGTTTGGGGCCCCCTCAGTTGCAGTACTCTCAGTACTGTGACAACTGGCCTGGCCCGCAGAGTTTGGCTAGCAAATTTGTGCAAATTTGGCTTGTGGCCAGAACTACTTTACAGTTGTGCGGGCAGCCGACTGAAATTGTTGTGAAATTTTAACTAATATCAGCCACAGTGGCATGAGACGATTTGTTTTGGCAGTTTTGGGAAGCACTTCAGAACATTTTTTTCTTTCTTTCACAGAGCATCTGCTTTGAAATAGGAATTTAAATCTGAATCACAATATTGTTACAAGTAATCATTTAGACTTTAAATTTAAATGATTTAAGGATTGGTATTGGATTAAATTGTTGAATGCTTATTTTAAGTTATTAAGTTTTAAGTGATTGTTGTAAATAATTTTTTAAATTATTTTCAATTTATCTGATAATTTTAAAGTATTTATAAGTTATCTGACCTTACTTTAATACTCGTACCTTTTCTATTTTCTCTCTCTTTCTTCGCTCTGCAAATATTATAAAGCAGTTTTTTCCATCACTTGCCATTCCTTGTGGTTTTTTCAGCTAATATTTGCTAGTGTGTTTTTTTTGCTGATTTTCTTAACTGTCTCGTTGTCTGTAAGCTAGGTAAAATGGCAAATCAAACAATGCCAGAAATACACAGCACATATGTGAATGTATTTGTGTTGATCTGTCTGTGTGTGTGTGTGTGTGTGTGTGTGTATTGTGCTTGGGGCCTTTTGTTTGCCTGGGCAAATGTAGCAGAAATCTTATTTAAGTGAATTCATGCTGAAATCTTAGTTAATTTTTATGGCAAATATGTTAAGCTAACCAAAAGGGAAGAACACTGTGAGCAGCTTACAAGTGCTTAAGCCAATGCCATTGCTGACAGGCATAAGCTGCCTGGCTTTGACATACTAATTGAAGCTATAAGTAACTCAAATTGGTAGACAACGGGTCAGTTAACACATCTGTAATTTGCTTAAACTACAAAATTGATGTCTCTTTCCCTTTTGGACAGAGCGTTTGCATTATTCTATTGATTAAGGATTAAAACAGATGTTACGTGGCGTATGCTTAATGTGTTTCCACTAGAAAGGCATCATAAATATACTATATACCAGACGCTTGTGTAGCCAATATATTTGTGTGGTTGCGTATACGTATTGCGTATACGTCGCATTGTCATGTCCAAAAAATTTATAGCTAGCAATACATATGGCGTTGCTCGGAGACAACAATTTTTGCACATGGCCAACCAAAAAAAAAAAACAAAATAAAAAAAGTATATATAGATAACTCATGGCCCACGTTGGGCGCCGGGGCCAATTGCTGTCAAATGATATGTTGCTTACCTATCTAGTACTTTATTCGGTTTTTTCGTGCTCGATTCTTTTTATTATTATTATTGGATTGCATTGTTATGCAATGGAAGTCATTTGTGTGACAGCCCCCGGGCCAGGACTGTTGGGCGTGACAGACGATTGTGTTTGACAATTGCGTGCCCAAAAATAGCAAAAATGTCTTATTGGATTTCAAAGACATTGAAGAAATATGGCCATGCGATGGCATGTTACATGCTCGCTCTACAAGTCTATTGATTTGTTATGACGACGAGGAGAGAGAAGGACCACGTAGAAAGGAGGTACGGGGTCCTGCTGCTATAACAACAATGTCTATCGTTCATTTATGTAAGCTAAAAGCGAAAAAAAAAGAAATTTCGCCCATAAACGACAGCAAATGTTTTCAAGTGTTGCCATGGCCATTGTTGTTGCTTTTGTTGCTTTTGTTGCTTTTAGCTGCTGCTGCTCCTTGTTGACATTTTCATTAGCAAATTAATTTTAATTGATTACATTTTATGCGCAAATGTGCAGACAGTCTCTTCGATATATTGAATTACCATTTTATTTATAACATTGCCGGCGTTTTCTTCACTTGCCACTACTTGTTGGGCAATAATGTGATATTATTAGTTGATTTCATTTATGGGTATATTTCGCTGTGTGCGTGGAACACAATTTGATTAGAGTAACGTGAGAAGGCTGCTGAAATTGGCAATGCAAAGTGTTTCTGGTAAACCAATTTCGTCTCAGTTTTCACGGTTAGAATAATTCAATCAAAAAGAAACTTAAGGCTATTGGCTTAAATAAAAATGATTAATTATTTATGAAAATTCATAAGAAGTATGAAACTTAAAGGGAGAGAGAACCTGCTAAATATATTGTTTAAATATGCCCACTTTTCAGATATAATCTTATGTTTACTTAAATGAAAGTTCATATTGATTTTGTATCTTAAAAGTTTAAATTATTAAATTATGGTCAAAATATATCCAAACAATATGTTTTGTGTCAAATTGGCAATGCAAAGTGTTTCTGGTAAACCAATTTCGTCTCAGTTTTCATGGTTAAAATAATTCAATCAAAAAGAAACTTAAGGCTATTGGTTCAACTGAAAATATGAACAGGAAATGATTAATTAATTATCAAAATTTTATGGAAGTAGAAGACTTGAAGGGAGATTCGACTAAATATTTTTTTAAATATTAAATATAAATAACATGCTCACTTAAATAAAAGTTCACTTTGAATTTGTTCCGCTTGATTTTGTTTATGCTGGTTTTACCTTTAAACAAAGTTTTCCCTGTTTTAAATTATGGTCAAAATATAAGCAAACAATATGTTTTTTGTCACTCCGCCTTTGGAAATTAAAGTTCATGTAATTTGTAAAACACCTTTTCTTATTTTCGATTGCCACTCAACCGCAAGTTGAAAAAGTTTTGGAAGACACAAGTAGAAAAAGTTTTTCAACATGTTAACTTTAAGTTCAATTTGCTGCAATGATGCGACAAAAATTCAAACCGAGACAGGGAGCAGCCCCACAAAGTGGGGTAAGATGTAAGGTGTAAGGTATAAAATGTTCTTATCTCAAGTACTTACCTTGTTGCCAGATCCCGATGTACGAAATTCATTTGCTCCAAATGCTTCATGCCCGATGCAATTTGTGTGGCAATGTAGACTAAGCAGCCATAGCTACAAACAGTTGCGTGAACAGTTGGTTGGGGGCACGAAACGGATGCGTTGTGCCAGGGGCGGAGCGTGACGGGGCGTGCCGGGAGGATGCCAGCGTCAAATGAGAATTTTCAAAAAGTTTTCGCGTGTGGCAAGGACGACAACGACAACGACAACGACAACGACGATGACGATGACGATAGCAGGAGCGGCAAAGTTAACGAAGTTTTTACATCCGTTTGCGCATGTTGTTGGTGGTTGTTCGGTGGTTGTTCGTTGGTGGATCGGCGTAATCATTGAACACGAGACCGGAAGTGTAGCGTCGGCAAATGGCGTCGGTACAGGAAACATGATAAAAACGCACGCAAAAACGCAGCCAGAAACCAAAAGAGACAGCACATTAGACTGGCGTTCATTTAAGGGCCAACACACACACACACACACACACACAACCACACACAACTTGGCCATACACCTACCTCAGACTCTTGTTGGCCATCAGTCCGCTTGTTTCAGCCACATGCTCCTGCAGAAATTGATTCAAGTCGCCCAAACAATTCGAATAGTCCTGCACAATACAAATGGGCTCGTCCCGCAGACAGGCGCCCACCAGCCGCGCCACGTTCGGATCGCTGAGACGCGCCAGCTGCTTGGCCTTGCTGCGGAACTCCTTGCGCAGATGATCGCTGGCCCCAGGACGCAAAGTGGCAACAGCGACGAGAGTTGCGCTGTTAAAAACAAAATAAAATAAACTTGTTTTAGAATGTGTTTAATATTATTTAAATAATAATATTATAAAAATCATATGTGTTTATAAAAATTCGATGCCTTCAAAAAAATTCGTTAATTTGTAAAAATCCCATACAATTTGGTCCCTACCATAATTAATTTATTTATTGCAATGCAAAACAATATTCAACCTCTTATAAATAGAAAATTTGTTTCGTAACCTGCCACATTTTTTTTAACTTAAATGAACGTTAGGTTTTGTGGACAGCTATGGCGGCTTTATGTCGTTATACATTTTACAAACTTATTTTAAAATGTGTTCAATACTGTTAAAATAATAATATTATACTAATCATGTGTTTGTATAAAAATACAGTTGATACAGTTGTCTCTCGCCAAATAGAAAATCACAAAAATTTGTTCCCTTTAAAAAAATGTGTTAATTCGTAAGAATCTCATACAATTTGTTCCCTTCCATTATTTATTTATTTTTCGTAATGCAAAACAATATTCAACCATTTATAAATTAAAGTTTTGTTTCGCAAAAATGTCAAAAAATTAATTTACTATATTTTAATTTACCTTTCATAAGAAAATAGCTAAATATCTAAATATTATCTGCAATATAAAAGCCCTGTTAATTCGAATTTTTATTTATTAAGCCTCGTCCCATCGAAATATTGATAAATTGCATGCGCGTGAAATTTATAAATAAAGTGAGCGAATGTGTTTGCAGTTTGTCACGCTTATTGACTTTAACTAATGCAGTTCTTCACGCTTCCAAAGTTCGGTTTATTTCAAAATAAATAGGCCAGTGATAAAATGGACACTTCACAGAAATTTTTTTTTTTCAACTTACTTCTATTACAAAATAAATTTAAAGTGTCTGTAACACAGCCTAACTATTGGGTTTAAGATGCCATTAGATACAACCCCAACAACACAGATTAAGAAGTGCCAAAGAGTATTAATGCAACAACCTCTCAATTATATAGACTACCCATAATGATAGATACCAAAAACTGTGCAATTTATATTTACATACGAAGCATAGCAAAAGTCTTTGTTTCCTTTGAAATAACTGTTCCCCTTTTTGTAGCTTACTTATGATAAACCACATAGATCAGGGCACAACTCCCATCGCTCGAAAGGACAATGGCAGCAGTTGCAATCTATATCAATTGAAATACGTATGCCCATGACAATTGCTCTCCAGCGCAAAAATCAATTAGAGCAGCTCAACAATGTCCTGTTCGATGTTGTTGCTACTTCTGCTGTCAATGGTCGTCCTGGCAATTTTGATACGTTTCGTAACAATTCGATTTGCCTGCTTGCTTTAATAGTTTTGCGGTTAGAAAGCCACAAAACGTATTACGTATACGTAATATTGCACTGCAGTGGCTGGAAAAACCAGCAGCAGCAGCAGCAAAGATGACCTCTAGCTGCTCTATCTGGGCAGCTGTATGTAAAATAATTAACACACACACACACATAAAGCTTGGGTCGGGTCTGCTGTGTGTGCTAAAACTTCAAGTGGCCGGCACCGAACAGAATTCGTCCTCGGACTGTCCGGTCTCATGTGGGGCGTGTCCGTCTGATAAAATATTAATAGACAGCTGGATAGACAGTTATCAGACAACAGATGGACTTTATTGTCCTAGACCACAGATGAAAATTATAATAGACATGCAAGTGGAAAATCAAACCCACACACGTTACGCATACGCCATGCGGTCTGCAAAAACTGAAAATACATTTTCCCTACAACAGAAGTAAATTGTAGCCGACCCCATGCCCCGAATCATATATGTATAATGTGCAATAAAAAGCTTCAATTAAATGGCAAAAATGAAATCAAAGGTAACGAAGTAAGCCCCCCGCAAAATTCTCGCCCATTCCTCACTTTTCAACCCAACCCAGTAACGAATACAATGCTCCGGACTTGTCTCGCCCACGTCTGAATTTTTCGTAGCTGTTACTGCTGCTCGTTCTGGCTGTTGACATTGCTGCCCATGTAGTTGTTGTTGTTGCCTTTTTTGGTTAAAGTTTTCATAATGGAATTTCTGATAAGCTTTTTTGTGGCCAGCATGTGCTTCTGTTGTTATTATTGCTCTTGTTGCTGCTGTTGTTGTTGTTACCGCAGACGTGGCATTATATTTCGCAAACCTGCAACCTGCAACCTGCAACCAGTTACCTGCAACCTGCAGCCCGAGACGAGCCAACTCACAGCCTCATATCGGTTACGCTTTGCTTTATGCCTTTTCATCTAACCATTTGATATACTTCAACTGTACGTGTGTGTGTGTCTGTGTGTGTGTGTGTGTGGTATTAGAGTATTGTGGTTTTTTCACATTGTCAACTACTGTTACTCGAATTTTGATTTTTACTTTTTAAGCTGTCAACATTGGCGACCAGTATATCTTTATATATATATATATTGGTCAGTTATTATTTTTTCTGATACGTAAGACAGCAATTTGGCGATATGTCAAAATGAATGAAAGCATTTTGATTTGTTGTGATTGCCTCGAACAGGACTGTAGTTAATTTTAGTTAACAAAGTTCTCTTCTACTTTAAAAACTGTGTTTAAATTTCTTTTGGCCACTCAGAAAACACCTTTTGGCTCATAAGTATTAGAAGTACTTTCAACTGCTTTTGGCCTAATCTGCTGTTCGTGGTGTGCATAAAGCAACCGCATTCGAGTAGTTAAACAAAATGCATTCAAGTGGGACTCTTCAAACAGCAAACAGGATTCGTACGGGCCGTAAGCCTAATGCAGCACATTTTGTGTTGTTGTTGTTGTTGTTGTGAGTTTTAGTTGCATTTTGCGAATGTTTTCCGCAGACACAACAACATGGCTAAGTAGGAGTGGGGGAGGGGACAGGGCATACTTACTTCAGCACATTTGTTTCGCACAAATGCAGTTCACCAAAAACGCCCGAGCCGAGTTTCTCGACAATGACCAGGGACTGGCGTGGAAACTCCTGCACTTGGCAATTGGCCTGCTCCTCGTTGATGTCGGCGAAATTAGCGCTCATATCCAAATTGTAATGATGTGGTTTGCCGCCCGTCGGCGTGGGCGTGGTCGCTGCCGTGTTCGAGGAGCTCAAACTCAACGAGCCGCTGCTCTGCGAGCCCGGCGGCCCAGTCGCTGCTTTACTGCAAATTGGTGTTGCTGCGTAATATTTCTCTGGCGGCGGTGGCACGGGTGGCACAGATCCTGCAGCAGCAGCAACTGATGCTGATGCTGATGCAGCCACTGCCGAAACAACTGGAGCCGCAACGATGGATGCGTTGAGTGAGCTGCGGGCGGTGCCGGTGCCGGCGGCATTTGGCAGCAGCTGCTGCATGTGAGGCACCGCATAGTCCTGGCACACAATGTCCGGCACATCTGTGTGAGAGAGAGAGAGAGGGAGAAGGACGTTTTAGAGTTCAGCGCGTGTTAATTTTTGACCATAAAACAGGGTTGCCCTCTTCTAGCTGCACCTCACCGAAAACAATAAACTTTTAAGCGCCATTTTACGTGCCAGGCAAAAGTTTTGCCGGGCTAACGAATTATACAAAAGATGCCACAACATTTTACGGAAATTCAACTGAAATTTACACTCTGCTACACAAGTCGTAAAATAAATGTGCGACCCATGAAGAAGCTGGTCGCACTTTTAAATTCATTGCCAGGGCAATAAAAATAAAAGAAATGTTTGAAAATAATAGATTTGGTATTTTTATTTTTATACTAAATTTAAATGAGCTTTAAGTGTGAAAGTAATCAAGAGATTTAACTAAATATTTTAAAAAGAAAGTATATGTATCAAAATGAAATCTTATAATATTTCTTACAACTGATTTAATTCAATTTCAGCTTTACTTCATATTTTTCACTTTCGCAAAAAGTATGGATTTTAAAGGAAGTGGAATTTTTTTTTAACTGAAAAGAGATATTTTTTTTGATAATATTAAATTTAATTTCATTTTATATCACTTATTTTATTGTTAAATTTACTTTTAATTTTCTTTATACTTTAACCTTCTTTTAAAAAAATAAAAAAAATTAAGATATTCGGTTTGTCAAGTTTACATTAACTACATTTAAATGATCTTTAAGATCAAAAAGTAATCAATAGATTTTAATTTTTTTTAAAGGGAAGTATATTTTTAAATTTGGAAGCTTTTCTTTTATTTTTGATAAAATTATTTTTTATACCATTTCTTATAACTGATTTTATTGTTAAATTTACTTTTAATTTTCTTTACACTTCTTTAAAAAAAATAAAAAAAATTAAGATATTCGATTTGTCAAGTTTGCATTAACTAAATTTAAATGATTTTTAAGATCTAAAAGTAATCAAAAGATTTTAGTTTTTTTTTTTAAAGGGAAGTATATTTTTAAATTTGGCACCTTTCCCTTTACTTTTGATATTATTATTTTGAACACCATTTCTTATAACTGATTTAATTGTTAAATTGATTTTTAATTTTCTTCACACTTCTTTTAAAAATATAAAAAATTTAAGATTTTTCATGTTCACATTAACTAAATTTAAATGATTTTTAAGATCAAAAGTAATCAAAAGATTTTAATTTTTTTTTTAAAGGGAAATATATTTTTAAATTTGGCAGCTTTCCTTTTATTTTTGATAATATTATTTTTAACACCATTTATTTTAAATTTTCTTCATAGTTTCCACTTGTTTAAAAATCTTTTCAACCTATTTTTTGGACAATTTAATTTAGTTGATTTTGGAACATATGCCACAAAGTTTAGTGTTGTGAAAGACGCTTAATGTGCAGCTTTCTCCTGTCTGGGAGCTGTTTTGAACCTTGGGCCACTCATAAATTGAAACTACAAAGCAAACCGAATGCAACTCAGCGTCGAGTCGAGTTTTGTCTGTTCCGAGCCGAATGTAATGCCATCTCGCTCTGGCGCAGTCTAGGTGCTTTTGTTTTGCTCGTTTTCATTTGTCTTGTCCAGGACTTTTGTGCCTTCAACTTCAAACTTTTCCCATTTAGTCAACTCTCATTGCACATGGCGAAGAAAAATGGGTGGGCGTTGGGGCGAGCCGCGGGGCAAGGCGAAATGGCGTGTGGCAAAAAACTAAATGAAATTAATTGCAACTTGGCGTTGTGCTGTCTCGCTCGCACGCGCACACGCTTTAGCCCAATGTGGCAGGACAAGTTTTAATTTTATTGTTGTTGTAATAACATTATTTAGTTTGTGTGCGGCCCATTGTCTGTCTGTCTGTCTATCTTTCTGTCTGTTTGGCTGTCTTTCGTCCGGCCTCTCTGTTGCTTGTCATTTTTGCATTCGTTGTGCGCCCAAAACTAGTGGGAAAACATAAAATAACACTGAGAAAGATAGGGAGAGAGAGAGAGAGGGAGATAGACAGAGAGGCAGACAGCCAACGAACGTTAATGACAAAACTTTTCGACGACTGTGCAAAATTCGTATGCAAGTTCCTTGAATATGCATAAGAATGTGTGTGAGTGTGTGCGTGTGTGTGTGTGTGTGTGTGTGTTTATCCTTAGGTCTATCTATGTATTTGAGCAATCAGTGCCTCACTTTTTGAAGTTTTGTGGCCTTACGTTTTCAACTTGTAAATTACAGAATTCACATATACTTCACTCCATTTGCAATTTTGTTGTATTTTCAATGAAAATATTGCTTCACACATGTGTATTTAGAGAAAATCATTAGCTTAGTATATGCTTTGTAAGGATATTTGCGAAAAGTGATGAATTTTCGAAATGATATAATAAATATTATTTGCATTTAAATTTATAACATATCATATAATTATTTTACCATCGAAAATCTTTTAAATAGTGAATTTTAAAATATTCATTTATTTTATATATGGCAAATTAAATTAATAATACTTTATAAATTAATTGAAACCTCTCTGAAAAATTCTGCTGACTTATGAACTTGTAGATATTGTATATATAGTTGAATGAACTGAATTAATTTATCTCATCCTACTTTTATTTTTTATTCACTTGCTGTGATTGCTATTTATTCTCGAGCAATATTATTCAGATATTAAATCTTTATATTTTTGTATTTTAGAAAAATCCTTTTTAAGTTTTTATTTTATTGTAAACATGATTATTTAGTTAAAGAAATTCATTTATTTTAACTAAAATAAATTAATTTAACGTATGTATTTAAGTATTATTAAAACCTTTACTAACATTTCTGCTGATTTATTAACTTGTAGACATTTAAGTGCATAGATTACTTTAACCTACTTTTGTTATTTGATTATTTGCTGTAATTTGCATTTATTCACTAACAATATAAATGAGCTATTCGATTGTCTTTTGCCAAGTTGGGAAAATTGCGACCCGCTTTTAAACAAGTTTCGTGCTTGAGCTCACGCTTATTGCCATGTTTATTTGCATGCAATGTTATTATGTGGAGTTTTTTTTTTGGCTTGATTGGAGCGGGGGAGCATTGCCAGTGCAAATTGGCAGTTGATTTCAAAAATGGGCTTTAATTTGAGTGTGTGCGTGTGTGTGTGTGTGTTTTTGCGGAGTAGTTGCGGCTGGCAGAAGTTTTGCACCAGCGAAGTTTGAAGCACTCAATTTGAAGCGTGCGCTACGCGCGAGACTGTGACGAGTGCTGAGAACGGGAATGGAAAGGGTTTTGGACTGGTAAATAGTCTGGAGTTCCATGCGATGGCTAAAGTTATAATTTATTTGAGCTAAATTAAATTATTATGGCAACGGACAGACAAAGACACTGACGGAGTGCGGTGTGGGAGGCTGAGAAATATTTGCTGCTGCCCAGTTATAAAATGCACCCAAAGGCAACATCAGAAAACTTTTTGGCAAATGACTCGAGCGCCTGAAAGGCGTGCCATAAACGTTGATGATGACGCTGACAATGGCCACGATGAGTATGCTGACGATGATGATGATGATGATGATGATGGCCCAGGAATGTGTGCAAACAATGTGCCTGGCTGCCTGTGTCCTGTCCTGTTCTACAAGTTGTCGATTTTATTTTGCCTGGCTCCAAGAGATAAGCGCACAAAAAATGTGTAGCATGCCTTTAGGCGGCGAACACAAGACATTAGAATTCATTACAAATTATGTAGCTCAGCCAGTAACCAGCTCAGTATCGAACGCTCCACGTCCGTGTGGCAATTAAACAGTGCACATGTCACTCGATAAAAACACGAAAACAATTTAATGCTGAATACGACGACATTTTTATACTCTTCAAATGCCATTCACCAGTTAGCTAGTTGTGTTAGTTGCATTTAGCAGGAAGTTCTTTGTCATTAAGTATTTAACTGGGCTGGCTAAAGGTATAAAGAGAACGCTGTTAAGCTGCTTAGGAAGTCAAAACAGCTTTTACATTTAATCTATGTCTTTTGACTGAGCTATTTCAGTTCATTTAAGTTGCACTCAAGTGGATTTCTTTCTGTTTGCTATTATTTTCAAAGAGTTAATCCTAGCAAAGGTTTAATTCCTAAATTAAATTTCTTTTTCAATGGCCAATGAATGAGTACTAAAAGAAAAGTTTTTTCTATAGTAACAAACTAATTTAAAATTTTTATTTGGTTTTTGATGATTTTTTGTTTAAAAATAAATCTCTTTAAATATATATAGTAAATTATTTCTTTGATTCTGTTTAACTAATTAATTTTTTGAAAGGGATTTATATTAATATTTATGTATATATGTTAATCCTCTTAATTCCCTTCTTTTATTTTATACGACAAAAAAATAGTGCTTACAAAAAATATATTTGTTAAATAATAAAGCATTGAATTCAATTGTAAAATGTGTCATATATAATTTAAAAAAATATAAATAAATACATATATAAATAGAATAACTATAGGTAATAAATAAATATTTAAACGTATTTAATTTAGCATTTAAGTGATTGGCTAAGTAGGATAAAATTGGATAGAATTGGCCAGATGTATATAAAATAAAGTACGTACAATAAACTTAAGCGTATTTAATAAAAAAAAAAATATATATATAAATATAGTTAATTGCACAATAATATTTATAAAACAGCACTTTTTTGAAGTAATTAAAAATTAAATATTTATAAATTGAAGTCTTAGTTCCCTACAGCGTTATCAAGCTCATAAGCCTCTCCTTATACCCTTTTAGTCAATTTTGCCGGTCTGGCGACTAAGCAATTCAAAATTATGTCCTGCGGCGCGAACAACGCGCGTTATTTTCTTTTTTTTCTAGTTGTTGTTGTTGTCCCTTTTGATTGTTGTTGCTGCTGCTTCAGCACCGCTGGCAAAGTCCATCAGACTGGACTTTCATGTTGTGCGCTAAATTAAGCATTGCTTCGTACTCGCATTTCAAATTTTTTTAGCTGTTGTTTTTTTTGGCTGCAACGTTGCAGCAGCAGCAGCAGCAACATTTGCATGTCCTGTCACAGGCAGGACGCAAAACATCAAACTCATCAGCAGCGACACCAGCAGGAGTTGGAGCAGCAGTTGAAACAGGAGCTGGAGCAGGAGCTGAAGCTGAAGCTTGAGCCCTGCTCCTGCTCGTCCTGTCCCAACCAACCAAACATGGTGCAACTGGATGCGGCAACCTCTTGCCCCGTTGCGTGAACTCACCTGTGTAGTCCGGAGTTACATGCTGACGCTGCAGGTCATTCATGGAGCAGGCGCTGGCCGCGCTCGTGTACATGTTCACGTTGAAGGGCTCATGGTACAGACTGTTCTTGTCAATGGACGACTCATTGTCATCCATTGTTGTGACCACCTGGGGGCGAAAGGTGAAAGAAAAGAACAAACACAAAAAACCATACAGGGATAGTGTAAAAAAATTGACGCCTAACTCTTTTTTGTTGTTGTTGTTGTTGTTGTTGCTGTTGTGCTTTGGCAGGCCCCCCAGTGCAGTACACTTTTTAATCATGATCTCTGCATATGGCGCCCTTTCCCCAACCAGGTGAAAGCCACCCCCCTTTTTTTTTTTTTTTTTTTTTTTTGCTTTGTAATGTTTGACATGCATTTTGGGTGGCGACTGCCCACAGAACGACAGCAGTTTATGCACTTTTCATGTCAGCCGGTTAGTGGCCAAACTGGAGATGCTGCCAGTTGACATTTGTGGGCCCTGGCTGTTTTGTTTTGGCCTACCTTTAAGACACCGTTGCCGTTGCCGTTGCCATTGCCATTGAGCCGCTTATCGACGCCGCCGAGCGTGTCCGGATTGAAGTTGTGCTGGAATGCGTCCAAAACATTGCCACGTCCGCGTCCGCGTTTATTGCGAGCTATTATCAACAGGATGATGGCGACGAGGAAGAGTATAATTGTTGCCAGCACTGTGATTATGACGCCGACGAAACTTGTTTCCGGTTCCTGATGGTCAATGGGCTTGGGCGAGATAACTGCGAATAACAAGAGTAAAACAACGAACTTTTATTATGTGCTATGAAAAACAACAGATAGAAAAAGAAAAAGAAGATGAGAAAGTAAAGACGAGCATCTGAAAAAGTAATGAGAAAGGATACAAAACAGAAAAACTGTAAAAAGATGGAAAATGCAACGCTTTGCAAAACTAAGTATTTAATGAAAAACTTTTTGCATGAGAAAGATTATTTATGAGCGAGTTCTTTGAAAATATTCGAGGCGTGCTTCAACTTATTGTTGTGGGCTTTCAATTGCCAACACTCTTCGTTGTTTGTTAACTCATTGTTAATGATGAGACGGAGCAATTTGAGAGCTCAGTTTTGCAGTTTTGCTGAGTCGCAGCAGGAAATTAGTAAGCGTTTATTAAAAGATTCGACGGTGTCTGATTAAGTAAAATTTAATTCCTATTTTTAAATATTTAAATTTGAAATAAAGCAAATATTTAAAAATGCTCAGCTAACGCAATTTTAAATAGACAAAGATTTAATATATGAGCAGGTTATTTCTACAGACACAGACTAATTATTTTTCAATCAAGTATAGTTTCAGGAACTTGTGATTTAATTATTTATTTATTTATTTTTTATTCAGATCAATATTTGACATAGATGTCAGCTTTTGTTATAGAAATTAATTAAGTAATAAAAAGATCGGATGCTTTTATCTGCACTTAATATAGATAAAATAGATAGATAAAAAAACTAGCAGTGGTCTTTGAAAAATTCTGTATTTTAAATTCAAAGGACAGAAAAGAATATATATTCTTGAGAAACAGAAACTAGTTCAATTTAATATAATAAAAAATGTAGTAAAAATTTAATACCTTACTAATAAGTTGATAATAATTAAAGTTCTCAATATTAAAAAGAACGCTATTTTACGCAACTAGTTAACAACTGAGCTATGAGTTAATTTAAATTAATGAAGGATAACAATATAATACTATATATATATATAAATATTATATATATATATATATATAATATATAATAATATAATATTGAAGACTGAACTGGAGTTTAAGCTACACAAATACAAACAAAACATTATTTTTGGCACGCAATTAGTTAGCACCTCAGGGGTATATATAAATTAATAAATTATTTAACCAATAAGTTGATAGTAATGAAAGACTTAAGAAGAGTTTATGCCCATCTCCTATTTATTTTTTCATTATTTTTATTATTACTTTATTTATTTAAATTATAACTTCTTAATCAAACACATTTCCTGCTACCAGAGTTTACGTTCCAAGAACATAATTTTTGGCACGCAACTAGTGAGGAATATAAATATGTTATTCTACTAATAAATTGATAATAATGAATGATTTATATAGAGTTTATGCTCCTTTTTATTAATATATTTTTTTGGTAAAAATATTATTACTTCTTAATCAAACACATTTCCTGCTACCAGAGTTTACGTTCCAAGAACATAATTTTTGGCACGCAACTCGTCAGGAATTCAGTTGGCAGCAAATTGGCGAATATTCGGGTTTTATCAGTCTGTGATCTCGGCTCGGAATGCACTTACCTTGGGTGGTGTGCTGGCTCCGTTCGCCGCCGCTGCTGACGGCTCGACCCACCTCGTCGCGTTGAAGCGGATATTCGGATGTATTTGGGACACCGGCCCCATTTGACGGCGGCACATTGAGCAGCTCCTCATCTGTGAAATTGCCCACAACGGGTGCTGCAAACAAAGAGTGAGAAAGGGAGATAGAGATAGAGATAGAATGTGAGTGAGTGAAATTGTGGGCTAGAATGCAATGAAAACTTTGCTCATTTGCAACCTAAATAGGCTGCATAAAGATTGCAGGAAACGAGTTGGGCGTCGACTGTGGGTATGGATGTGGGTTGGGATAAAACCGTTGTTGCCTGACAGCTGCCCGTCTTGATAAGCCCAACGAGCTAATGGGTCTCAGTGAGCAATTAGCGGGCAAGAGTGCCGAGCGAGTTGTCGAGAGAAAATCGCGATTATTATGATAAATGAGCTGTTGCTGTTGAGTTTGCTGAGTTGCTGAGTTGATGTCAACGTTGACGCTAAAGCTGAGTTGAGTGCCAATTAGTGTTGCATACTTTTAGGTGTCGCCACGCCCAAAAGAACACTCGAGGGAGGCGTTGAAGCGTGTGCATTGTTTGCTGTTGACCTTTCGCAGCCAGACAATAAACAGAAGCGACGAAAATGCCATCATCCAGCCCAGACAGTCGTCAATAACAACAGTAAGCGCCACCACCCAACGCACCACCCCACGCACCACCCTTGGCACCAGCCTTTTATACTCCTGTCCAGAAGTGTTTACCCAGCGGACTTTGCTGACTTTGTTTTGTTAGCCAGTATGGTTATCCTGGTTCGGAGCACAATTTCCAAATGCATTTCCGCCTCGAGCGTTTGTTGAACTCCGTTGCGTTATTTAAAAACAAAAAGGCGAACACAAATTTTGCTGGAAAATTTTCGAAAAGCAGCAGCAAAAACCGTTGAGGGAAATGCAAATTTTTACAGCTCTTGGCATTGATTTTGAACTTGTTTGCTTGTTGTTGTTAATGTTGTTTTTGTTATATTTGTTGTTGTTGTTGTTGCCGCGGCGTGTCGTCTATTTTCTTTGGCGTCAACTTTTTTGTTGGCACAAAAGTTTTTTGTTTACTTTCGTGTGTTTGAATTTGCCATGCAAATAGCGACGGCAACAACAATTTGCCATTCTGTTGTTTGGCTCGTCCGGGCATTTGCCTGTGGCATCAAACTTGGTCTGCCGCAGCAAAAGTAGCGCTGGGAATTCGCCGGGCGGACTCCCAAAAGCCGCGTCATATGTTCTCTGAACCTAAACGAACCTAAAATATGTTAATTTGTTGCGCTGCCACAGACTAAAAAAATGTTAATAGGACCACTTGAAATTTTGCGAGTGTTGAACGCTGAGCTTTAAATACACATTTATAGATCGATTGAATAGCAAATAAAGAAGGACTAACTTTAAGTAAGTTAAAAAGTGGCTATGAAGTGGGAATCAATAATAAAAATTTATTAAAACTATGTCTTGCATTGAAACCTTAAGAACTTAGCTTTGAACTCTTACAAATTTATTAAAGTTATTCAATTAACATATTTTTCTTTGTAATAAATGTTTCTGACAAGCTTCGTTTAAAGTTCAAACCCAATTCAATTGCAGTCAAATAATGTTTTGGTCACTTATTAAATTACTAATATTTAGATGTAGCTGACATGCAAATGTTTTTTTTTTTTTGCCAACATTTAATAAGCAGCTAAATAAATATGGCGAGTTGATTTCAAAAAGGGGTTTGTTGGCCATGTTGGCAACAAACAAAATGCTGATGTTAATTCATGTTTAATTTCCGGTTGCATAAATCCTCATCAACTTTTCAAATACATAAACGTTTATATGTAGGCATATATATACTATATATCATAATCAGTTGGAATGCACGTCGTGACCTCGATTAACATTCGCATTGTTTGCCTGTCTCGGTTTCCTTCCTTTTCTGACGTTTGTATGCGCATTGATTGCATTATGCACTCGGCAATTTAATGCTTTCAATATCAGTGCACTTTGGCTTGGCACTTCAACTCAACCATTAAGCAAATTACGTACCGAAATTCCAAATACATGAAAATTACGCACATTGTTGCAATTTGCTCGAATGCTGCTCAAGGCCGAGGCAGGCAACGGGCCAGGCTACAATGCACCAAATCAACTGCATCATCATATGACACACACACCCCCAACACACACACACACACTTACACATACACACTTACACATACACAAAAAGCACTCTCAGATCTCGAATACAAAACGATTTTCAATTAGAAAGGATTAAGCGAGGGAAATTGCAGAAGGATTTAAAGCGCAACAGCGAAGCGAAGTTATTGAAATGAATTTGTATGCAGCGATTGCTTGACTGACTCACCAACTGACTAACTGTCTGACTGAATGAATGAATGAATGAATGACTGAGCGACTGACTTAGCAGAATACATCAAAATCCAAGCACACAAACAACGCAAAACAAAGTCGTGAGTTCGCCGGAAATCTGGAGAACGAGGCTTCAGCATGCAAAAATATATATTGCAATGTTATTGATTTATAAAGCAAAGCACTTGCAAAGCTTAAATGCGCTACGGTTAAAAGAAATGCAAGTAAAAGTGCTCGAGTGGGGTGTGCTCGACTGAAAGAAACCCTGTAGGGAAATTGTCTTTGCTTTTGTTTATCTAATTTAGGGCAGCTGGCAGAAATTCTCAATAAATGAAACAGTCTAAATCAGAGTGTTCTTAAAATTCTAGTCTATTTTAAAGCTTTGTCTTAATATAGATAATTATTATTATTCCAAAAAAAAAATGGCCAAGATTTCGTAGTCAATGATGAGTTTCTCCCACACATACTTAAACATTTAGTTGCCCTTACAAATTTTCTCTGTGTACAGGGTATTAAAGCGTGCTAAAAGAAATCGAGAAACAACAAAAACATATTTGTAAGCAAGACGAACTAAGACACAGAAAGTGCCAATGGAAATGGCTACAAAAGGGAATCGCAAATGAGGCATGTCGATAATTGAATTCCCTTTCGAATCATTTTAACAGATTAAATATAAAATATGATTATGGTTATTTGGTTTGAGTGTATAAAGGGGAAATAAATAATATTAAACAAAAACTAGCTTATATTTAATTATTTATTTAATTTGATTGTTATCTAACTTTAAATATATTATATTTCTACTGCTTTATTTTAGCTTTTTTAAGTTTATCTTTATTTAATTTATTTTATTTCCATTGTGCTTTCTAAAATAAAATATATATAATATTTTTAAATTTTTAAAAAATCTTTCTTCCTTCTTTTTTAATATATATATTGACTTTAAAAAAAGGCTGTATTTGGTTTTCGTGTTTAAGAGACTGATTAAAACATATTTAAGACTATTTCTAAAAATGAATAACTATTACATTTATATCAGAAAATGTATATATAGCTTCGTCTGTATTTAGCCAAATCAACTGTTAAGTAAGAATGCCTTATCCTTCAAAGAGCATTTAAAAGCTGTGCGGCGCTTTATTATGCAACGTGTAAAAGAAGGAAGCTAGAGACAGACAGGAAAGCACGATGTTGCCGTTACCAATGCCATCGAGCTGTGCTCTCCTTGGGCACCCTTTGGCACTGGCACTGGCTCAGACTGAGGCTCTGGCTCTGGCTCTGGGTGGAACTTGTGTGCTCATTGAGTTGCAAATTTCAAATGCACAAAAGTAATGCAACTCATTTAATTTTCACAATATCCTTGTGCTTTGCTTCTGGGTTGTAGTCGAAGCATATGCCAGGGCTGCTGTTGCTGCTATTGCTGTTGTCCTCTAAGCTAAAGCATAGCGCGTTCTCTGTCTCTTCTGCTTTTGTCGCAGTGTATGTGTGCTTCCGTTTCCTATGCTTGTTACAATGGCTGACTCCGTATCCAGTTCGGTAAAATCCTCGCTCGTTTCCCTCCCCTTCTCCACTCTCAGTCAGCCTGCTTTGTATCACTCTATGCACAATTGCACACAGCACACACATCACACACATCACACACACATCACACACACACACACATACCCTCGGCACACTCGTGTGCAAAAACAAAGCTCCCAGCTGGTTTAGTTGCGTTCTGAGTTAAGTAAAAATTGGTTCATAGCCTGCCTCTCAGCGGGTAATATATTTTGCACCATTGACGTCGAATTCAAGTCGAGTGGAGAGAGGAGAGTGTAGAGTGGAGAGAGGAGAGTGGAGAGTCGCTTCAGTTGGAGTCGTTTGCCAGAGGTTTTAATGAAATGCGCAACGAATTTTTAGTGTCAGTGGAATTTTCAATTGCTCAAAGTTGCAGCAGTTGTTGTTGTTGCTGCTGTTGTTGTTGCTGTTGTTGTTGTTGTTGTTGCTGCCGTTGCAGTTGCAGTTTATGTTTGTAGAGCCGCTACCGTTAGGCGCACTGAGTTTTGTAGTTTGCCTGGCTAAATTATGTTTACTGTTTGGTTTATTCCTCGTCGTTGTTGTTGTTGTTGTTGTTGCATGTTATAGCACTTGCTCTAAACAAGCCGTGTGAGTGTATTTAACAGAGTTTTTCCGACATTTCCCTACCTTTTGCAAATGGAAATTAAACAGTTGGCCAGGCAAATAAAGGTTATTTGCTGTTTGCAATGTTTAAGCCGTAAAAATGGTTGAATGCAACATTTTTCCTTTGGGGCTTAGATTTCAGCTCTAAGTTGAAATTGAAAGGGAAAAGGGATTATCTTTTTTAATGTTACAGTTTTTCTTTATCTTCCTTTAAAGACCAAAGGCTTACAGTTCAATGTATGGTAATAAATTTATTTGTGAATTAAATTTTATTATATTGAATATATGTATATTTAAAGTGAATTTAATTGGGTTAAGATTTATTTAATAAAGCAGCAAAAATTTAGTTGCTGAGCTGAACTATAAATAGCTTAAAGCTTGTTTTGTTGTGGCATAAAATGTTAAAACGGGTTTTCAGAAATTTAAAAAATGGGAATTATGTTCAAAAACTTCATTCGTCAGAGTCTTCAACGTACATTGGGATAAATCAATTTGTTATTTTAATTAACTATCTACATTTAATCTACTGCCTACATTTTTCACTGTGTAATTTATTTTATAAGCTCTTTATTAATATTGTTCTTATATAATTTAATTCTAATTCTTGGAAAGGAATGTATTGCAATTCATTTAAGATTATGCCCTTACTAATTTGTAAATTGTGTTACATGTTTATTTCCAAGTATATATATATACATGAATATATTTCACATAATTGGCGACTTTAACTGCCTTTCTTAACTGCACACTTAGTTAACTGTATTGTGCTCGTTTAGTCGATAATAACTAACGCAGTCAGTTGCCGACCCTTGGGCTGTTATCAACGCTTTAAGTCCACTAACAAGTCAACGAGAATGGGCATAAAAAATTAATTTAAACTACAAACAAACAGAGGCACATCAACTATAGTATATATGTATGTATGTTTGTTTGTATGTGGAACCCCTCTTGGCTGTTGGCGTTGGCGTTGACAACGAATGCATTCGCATTTATTGCAAGTGCCGCACCATGTGGCCAACAACAACAACAACAACAACAGCAACAACAACAACAGACAAGGTGGCAACCCAGTTAACCCTTTTTTTTTTTTAGCTGCTCGAGCACCCCGCCAACTTTTACGTTTTGCGTGTTCGTGTTACATATTTTTTAATAAAATAATTTTTGCTGCAACAGTTTTTGGGGCTCGGGGGGGGGGGGGGGGGGGGGCGCAGCGACGACGTTGGTTGCTTTTCTCTCACCTGATATAAATGTAATCTCGCTGAGCATCATCCAGCGGGCGGCGAAATACAAATGCAACTGCAGATAACGCCCCAGGCGATGATGTAATTTGATTGTCACGTCGCGTGCATGATCCAGCACTTGGTCGGGCATGTACGAGAACTGAACTGGTTCGCCGGCGAACTGGCGTCCGCCGATGCTGAAGAAAACTTTGGCGTGCACAAACACCTGCAGGGCGAGAAAGAGACGGAGAGACACAGAAAGAGATGAGTAACAGTTGGTCAGCAGCAACTATAATGGTGTGTGTGTGTGTGTTTGTGTGTATTTGTGAGTGGCATAATAATTAAAGTAATCACATTTATTTTCTTTTTTACGACTCGCGCTTGTTCCTCACTTTTGTTCGTCGCGCGAATTGTATTCTCATATTTGTTTGTTAGCTCCCGCTGACACTTTTGGCCAAGGTTCAGTTATGGACGCGCCACGGAAGTGCCTCGTAAAAAAAAAAAAAAAAAAACAGAGAGGAAGAAAAAATAAACAAATAAAGGGCAGAGCTTACTTGAAATGACCGAATAGTTAATACCCTACACTTGAATCACTTTCGTATTTATTAGACTTGTAAAGTTATTCATTTAAAATATTTTTCTCTCTTTCGCTATGCTCACAAAATCATAATACCCGCTACTAGCTTATTATAATTAATTGTATTTATATACAACATTTACTTATGGCTTTGCTGTTGCTGCTGTATTACTTTTTTTGGGGTCTAGCCGGATGTGTAAGTGTTGTCTTCCCCATTGCCAATTGGGGCTGAGCATGGCTAATGAGTTGTCGTCGTCGACGTTAAGAGGTGTTTGCTTGGACTTTGAATGCTCGCTGAATGCATTGAATATCAATAGAAACCATGGGCTTGGTGTTGCTTATTACTTGCTTAAGACTGCTGATCAATCTATGTAAAGTTTACAAAACTTCCATTGTGTACAATTACTCTGACACACTTTTCGAGGGCTATAAATAGAGGCTTTGACTGAGAACTTGATCAGAGATTTGAATTGAAAACTTGAGATAAGGAATTATTGGAAGAATACTTTGTAAATAAAATATTTTTGATATATATTTAGCTTGAATAGGATATCTAGAGTAAATATAGATTTTACAGACAATAATTAATTTCACTACTAATAATGGAAATGGTGTGAATGTAATTTTCTTATTTATTATTTTTATTACACAACTTAAATATTTAAGAGCTATTTGCTAAGACTTTAAAAGCTCTTTGAATGCATTGAATATTAATAAAAACACTAAGTTGCCTATTAGTTAAAAAGTGTACAAAAATTCATTGGGGCACAAATTATAATTATTTTCTCCCAAAGCATTACATATACCTATAAATTAAAAATTTTGTTCAAATGTACAATCAAAATAAATTCACCTAATTAATTTTCCTTTTAAGTTGTCTCGTTGTTTTTATTGTTGTTATTGTTCTTGTTGCAGTTGCAATTTGTTTTAGCCATAAAAAACTGAGTTAAATATTAACTTGATTGAAGAACATTATTATTTGACTGAACTAAACTTTTATTTTTAATTTTCAGTTAATTTTCCTAATGTGTAGCTAAAAGAGTAAAGCTAAAAAATAATGAAGGACATCTCATTAGCTTCGCATAATTATTGAACATCGAGTAATATTTATTTCACTTTTCGCAAACCCCTTTTATATAAAAAAATATAGCAAAAAAAAGCCTTATGTGCTCAGCTCGATATAAGTTGATTGCCTCGTACAGTAACTTTTATGGCACGTCCTTTTTTTTCCGAAATCCACCTGTCAAAGTGTTTGCCAACAAACTTTCCCATCAGCAGCTGGCGCAAACGGAAGTCAGCCACTTATAGAGACAAACAATGCGAAGAGTCTAAGCCCCCCGCACTAATTAATAGGACCACACGTAGACATTTGACCCCCACGACAATGTCTTAATCGAAGCTATAAATCTGGGCACGCATTTTAAAGAGTACACAAGCCACAGAGAGGAGGGGAGGGAGAAGGGTGAAGGGAGGGAGCAGCTCATTAGAAATGCTAAAGACAAAGTCAAACAAGCAGACGCTAACCGACAACACAAGAGCTCAAGAAGCTTA
The DNA here is from genome assembly GCA_004143845.1 of Drosophila lacertosa. NCBI lineage: Eukaryota > Metazoa > Arthropoda > Insecta > Diptera > Drosophilidae > Drosophila > Drosophila lacertosa. Next base: position 59,041 of record SCDZ01000543.1, on the reverse strand, counting down.
TCGAGCATCTGACATGTAATGACTTGGACTTTTGGCTGGGGACCTGCAGCGGCATGTGGCACGGCATGTTGCAAGGTGGGGGAGGGGTGCTGGGTGAAAGGTGCAGTCAAGCCACACGCGTGTCATAATTAAAACGCAATTAGCATAATTTTGGGCTTATCAATGCATCACAAATGGCATTTTGAGTATTTATTGCACGACCGCAAATTGTTCCAGGGCCCGCAAGTTACCGAAAAGCCGCTCTAAGTAATTTTATGACTTATGGGCCATTCCGAATGGCGCTGGCCAAGCAAATGGTAATGAAAAATCATAAAAATGAGAATTATAGCAACGACTGGGCAAGAGACGACAACGTCGTCGTTGATTCTGTGTAAATTATGGCAACCATAAAGCGAATGGTCAACTCAACGAGACAGTCCGCAGAGTGCCAGGTAGGCCAACATCCCAGACTTGGATCCAGCCGGACTGCCAGTTCCATCCAGTTTAGTTCACGTACAAATGGCGGCAACAAATCAAAGCCTAAGAAAATTTGTGGTAATTGAAATTTTATGTGCCGCTTGAAGCTGCTGCCAATTGGCCGCATACTTTGTGGTTAATTACGTCAGCAGGAATTGCACAGAAAGCCGCAAATCTTAAAGCCGGCCTATCTAGAGTGGCATCTTTAACGACTGATCTGATGAACGGATCTGTCGAAAACCCGAAAAGCATGTGGAAATTACGCATATATTAAAAAATCATCGTAAATTTCAAAAAACGTATCCCATCGGTTTGATAAGAGATGCAACCATAATTAGGGGAGAAACTTTAGTCAGTTTGTTATGAGTATTAGTATTAGTTAGTGGATTTAAATTGAATAAAAGTTGTTCAATTAAAACTTTGTTGATATTTTTAAAATTCATTTTATATATTTTACTGATTGTATAAAATATTGAAAGAGTAAACTTTGCTCTTAAATAATTAAAAAAAATGTTTGCTGCTTACTTGAGAGACTATACTCAATTTTGTCATTTTAGTCCAACAACTTTTTAATTACTTATCAAAAACTTAAAAGAAGTTTGTGCCAACGAGCTTAGTCAATGAACTTCAACTTCTTACATTATATCATTATTTAATTATAATTAAATACAATTGAAATAAAACTTTCATGTGAATATTCTGTCACAATTTGAGTTATTGAACAAAAATGTATTTTTATCAAACCTTTAGTTGATTAAATAACTTTTTATTGCTATTTAAAAGATATTCAATAGGAATGATGGTGCTATTTAATTAATAAAATGTTTTTAAACAATACAAGCACTAAGTAGATATGTGTTCTATTTTTATTAGACCATGTTTATTTACTAAATAAAAGGCTTATAAAAATCAGACCCCAATTTGTCCCATTTAAGCACTAATCGGCATTGTCCCTTAGATCTATTTAATATCAGCAAAAAACATGTAAAACTTATCACTTATTAAAGGTAAACACAAAATACATAATTATAGCAATGCACCAAACAAAACTAAGTTATCTATATAATATATGTTAAAAAAAAGGTTGAGATTAATTTGACACAAATTTGACAAGCATATGGAACTGTGGAAAAGATTACGAGCTAACAATGATAAGATCAAACAGGGCGCATATAAAAAATTATTAAACTGTCGCTCGATACTCGAAATTGTCAGATGAAGAAATTTACAAGAAATTTATTACACCTCAATTGGTTAAATGCAATCACACAGAATTCGAGTAAAGCAGGCTTTAATTAAATATAGTGCTTAGGGTCTGCTACCTTTAAAGAAATTTCGTAGTTTTATCAGTCAACAAGCTCGAATAGCTATCTCAATCTACCATTTAACACATTGCCACAATAATTTGGGTCAATGGACTTGAAAAAATTCTGTTATATTGTATTCGGTTCTGTTTAATGGCCCGATTATGGGCTAGCCTGCGACTGTTATCGGGTCCGCCCCCCAACCAGGGCCCTTTCGACATGTTTGCTGGTAAGCAAAACAATACGAAGCCCAATCATTTGATTGTATTCGTACACTTGGAGAAAAGAAGGATACAGTTGCAAGTAGCTATTTTATAAACAACTAATGAAATGCTTGTTAAATCTACTTGAGACAACTTTCTTTTTTAAGTTTATTTACGTTCGGAGCACAGTTTCTCTCAGTGTATGTTTGTCTGCGTTTGTCTTCGCATTGTTTACTTTCGATAAAGACCACGAGTATGTAAGAAAATTGACTATATAATGCTTCGCCATATACATGTTTAAAAGTACGAGTACCTCTAACCGATTTCAAGTGCCACCTGAGTCAGATCGGTTGAGTGGGCGTGGCTGGGGCGGGGGCGGAGGCGGGGTACCGCCGCTGCTGCGTTCGTATCAATTGCGGTTTGTTTAGGTTCGATTTCGTGTTTGGTTTGTTTATAAAAATCATTCGTATATTTTTTTCCCTCTCGTACTGACAATTTTATTTTATTACCACAGTGTGGTTGTTGTTGTTTTTGTTGTTGGAGCTGTTTAGCATTTATTTGCTCAGTTTGCCGCCGCCAGTTTGTCTGGCCCGGGAACTTTGAGTGGGGCATGAAACGATTGCGGACCGGACCTCGGGGCGGGTGTAGTTTTTTTTTTGCTTTTTATATATATATTTTACGATTTCCAAACAAAAGGCGCAGCGCATTTTGTTTATACAATTTGTTGTTGCTGTGTTTTATTTTTAAAGAGCCAATTTATCTGTCCGCAAATGACAGTCTCGTGTTGTCTCATATGCAATTGGAATATAAACAATACAAAACTGACGAAATGCAGTTCTCAGTTTTATTTTGTTAGAGTGTACGAGAGTTGTATAATGTGTATACTATATAGTTTTCTTTTTGTGAGACTTACCTGCACATCCTTGGAGAACATATTGTTGGTGTGTATAATAACAGCACTAAAATTGCGCACACTTTCAAATTCAAAGGTGATTTCTACTGGTCGACCAAATAGGGTATCATTACGCCAGCCAACCCATTCATAGCCTGAAATTAAGAGAAGAGTTGATAGCTTGCTATAAAGATTTATTGTTGACAAAGGAATACGTTAAATAATAAAAATAATGCAATAATTTCTTTAGAAATCTATCAATAAGCTTTTGTTAATGCGGATATTTTTTAAGAGAATCTCCATCATTAAGAATCTTTTTGCCTTTATGTTATAAGTGAAGTAAAGCTGAACATTAAATGTACTTGGAATCTATTTAAATTTATATTAATAAGTAATGTTAATATTATATTTTTATAATATTTAAGATATCCGACAAATAACAAAGTTTCTTTATTATTTAAATTTGTTGAAATTAATTTGATTTCATATATAATATTTTCTTTAATACAAAATATTAACTTTGCTCTATATAAACTTTGCTCTTTTCAAATAATCTTAAGGAATATGTTTTTATAATTTATTTAATGAATTTATATGACTGTCTACTCTATTTATTATCATTATCATTGTCTAGTTTGGACTTTAATGTTCATCTAAAAAATCTTGTCTATATTATTTACAATTCGACTGCTCCCAACTTGACCACATATTTTGCAGCTAAGAGCTCAAGTTCTGCAATCCTCATTACATCTGATATCAAACGACTTCGTGGGCCAGTTTAGAGCAATTTTATGGGACATTTATGTGTGCAGCATGGACAACATGTAAAGCAGAGCAAAGACTGAAATGTGGTCTAGACTTAAGTATTTTATGTGACAAGTACATGGACTACCATAAAAAGAGTTTATGCAATAGACAACTTTTGAACTAAGCCGTCGCTGCATTTAAAGAACTAGTTTGTTATACCTTTACCAAAGCCATTGATATCCATGCGAAAGTTATCCTTGCCCCGTTGTCCATCCACCAGCTGGCCGAGTCCATTGACAAAGCGATCGCCCTCCTCGTGTCCGTCGTAGGTTTTGTCCGACAGATCGATTTCCATGCCACGTTGAACGCCCTTCGGAATGCTGTATGCCACAATTCCCTCTGCAATCGAGTCGATTTAATTCAGTTAGTGAAAGGCAACCAGATTGTGTTTAGGCATATCAAAATATCAATTTAAGGCGATTTGTGGCGTCATATTTTAAGATTTAAACGCTGCTAGCTACTCGTAATTATAATACCGCTTAAGAGGCTAGTATATTTACCAGCTTGCATTCAAATTACATTCAAATATATAAATTCACTTAAAAACTATAGATTTAATATTCGACATGCAACGGGACCTTTAATAAAACATTTAAAGAAACTAACTAACTTTTGGCTCGCCAGCAAATGCAAAACAAAGTCATCAAAACCGGTCGCAGACTTGATTGCATGTTTAAAGATACTTGTTTATACTCTATACAGAAAAAAAGGTATCCATGATTTTTTATATTGTATGCACAACCGAAAGTAAAATTAATAAAAAACGTCTAATGTTTAATATATTTTTCATTCACTTAGCTTGCAATTACCTTCCTTTTATTACGTTTAATTATAAACCAAGATATCTATTTATAAGCTAGAGTATGATAGCTTCGATTTGTCTAAGAGATAGTTTAGTTGTTTGCCAGCCTCAGGGCATGAACAAGTGTGGCCATGATGATGGTTGAGGGGCAGTAACAGGGATAGGGGGCAATATTTAATATAATTCATGGCTATGGTCTGTATGGGAGCACTTACCTTCCCAGGCGCAGCCAACGATCTCGGCGCGCAGGCAAACGGTGCGATCGTATTGACTGTAGGGATAGATGCGCACCTTGGAGGCAAAGATGCTGGGCTGGAGCACGTTCTCCACCTCGCTGTAGGTGTTTATATTGCCAGGAAGTATCTGGAAAATACAAAACGTTATTAATGCCGCAGCGGTGTCTGTGGGTGGGGGAATTCGAGCTCTTTTGGCCGAATGAGCAACAAAAAAAACAAAAGCGTTCAAATTGATTTTCTCTCAGCCTGCACACAATAAATCGATGGAACGGACTGCGGACTCGGGCACAGGCTGGGCCTGCACAATCGAGAGACACCTACGCAACTTATTTTATTTTTTGTTTGCTGCCCTCGCGTTAATTCGCACGTAAATTTCACAGCCTAAAGATGTAGATACATTTTGTATCTGTTCGTGGCTTGCGGTTATTGCGATGCTTATCGCCGCCCGGCCCCAGCTCGTGATTAATGTGTGAATGCAGCGAGAAACAGAAAAAGACAGAGAGAGAGAGCGAAACAGAGAGAGAGAGAGAGACATTCACCTCTTTGCCCTGGGTGTTCTTCCAGCGCAGCCATTTCTCAAAGCCGGGCCTCCAATACTCAAGCACATAGGCCTCGGTGTACTCCTGGCCCTGACCTTTGCCAAAGCGACCCTGGGTGCGTATCGCGCTCACCAAATGCACCTGCAGCAGATCAATTTGCAGATATTCCTTTAGGCCACGTGAGACCATATGCTTGGGACACCAGGCACCACCATTATTATCCACTTTGAGTCTGAAAAAAATATATATATAAGTATAAATAAAAATAATGCGATGAGTAAGTTTTAATTGCTTCAATGAAAGTTTTTGGTAATTAGACTTATATATATTTATTAACTAATGATTATCATTATAGATTATTTTTACAATTATTTCACATATAAAGTGAGTTAATTCCATTTAATTTATTATATGTTTAACTATTACTTAAACACTTAAACACAATAGTTGTTTATAAATTTTCACATTTTATTTATCTATCAATGGTTATTTTATAATTGACATAAAATAGTAATGTCTAGTTTTTTTATATAAAAAAATCTTGTATTGGCTAATAGCATTTTTTTTGCTATCTGTTAACATTGTTTTTTAAATTCTTTTGCTACGTTTTTTATCAAAATTTCTACTTTTATTTTAATGGCTAAATATTTATTATAATTTATACAAGTGTTCTCACTTACTGAGGCTACCTCAGTGCTGTGTTTTTTTGCTGGCCCCTGCGTTGATTATAAACAATGTTGATCAATAATTAATTTGAATTTACATTGATTGACTCAACGCAGGACGAAAGCCACGCCCACTTGACTTGCAAACGCCCAATGCATGTTTATTGGCAGCTGTTCTTCGTTTGCTTTTTACTGCATTTTATTTTCGCAATATGTGCATCATCATGGCCCTGTGTGTGTTTTTTACTGTCATTCGCATTGGCGTTAATTATTTAATTAAATTTAAAATTGGCTACGTTTTTATTTTTTATTCATTTATTTTTTTTTGTCGAATGTGCGTGTAATTGAGCTGCATGTCGAGTGCGTGCATGTGCTGCTTGTAATTAAATGTCGTTAACTGTGCGTGGACACCAATAAGTATGATCCTTTTGTGAAAAAAACACACACACCCTGATTGGCAATTGTGTGCAAAAGTTTTTTGCCCACATCAAACAATAGCTGAAAAACGAATATTTGAGAGTTTAATGTTAAAAGCTCTTAGATTTGATCAAGTATTGAATTAACAAGAGCTTAATTCGTTGGTTAATGCGTATCTATAGCTTAATCCCAACTTTTAGACTTGGTCAAGATTCGATCTAATAAAAGGCCTAATATGTTGGTAATATGTATTATGTATGTATCTGTATTATATCCCAATTTAATAAATTTTTTTGAATGATAATTTATATAATAAAACAAAATAATAAAATAATAAATAAAAATAATAATAATAATTTTTAATATAATACTTTTATCAGTCATAAGTAAAACCTTTCATATTTATATTTTATTATATTTTATTATATTACTGTACTCTTCAATTAGATTAATTTTTTTTTAATTTCTTGTGTTCTCATTTAAATTTGGAAAATTGTTGAAAACCACATATAAATAAATAGTTTGAAATAATTTTAGCAAATAAAGCTTATTTAAATCATCAAAGACTGCACAAATTATTCAGTCAAAACAATAAATCAAATTTATTTTATTAAGTTTTTTACCAGTTTTAAATACGGTCGCTTTATAATCAATTTGATAAATAATAATGTGCCAATATGATTTCAATAACGAGTTTTTGTATGTGTCAGCTCGTCAATTTGCATATTTAATCATTGTACGGAACTTGAATGACTTTTTAACTTCTTCGTTTGTTTTTTATTTTTTGCATTTTGCCGCAACATTCGCGCTCAATTTATGAATTATTTTCACAACAGCTGCGGCATTTTGGCAGTTTTCACTTTCAATTTTCAAACTGGCGTAAAGCAGCCAAATAAAAAAGTTAACCACGCTGCGGCCGCAAAACTTTTCGGCCTCAACGCAGCTCAACTCGACTCGAAACTCAAACGGCAACTTTTTCGCCAAACTCAAAAACTGCAACTGCATTGCGACAATTTCTTTACACACACACACACACACTTAGACAGAGTGTATATGTATTTGTGTGCGTATAGCATACGTTATATGTTCATATTCATATTTTATCTTGTTTGCACTTTGTTTGCATTAGAATAGAGAAAAAGAGAGGAGGGGTTAGCAAAGTGCAGTAAATCATGCAAGTTATTGACTCAGGCAAAGTCATTTAAACAATTTGCACAGTTTTCTATAGACTACACAATAAAGACATAAATAGAGAGAAAGAGAGAGAATGAGAGGGAGATATCCTGCAGAAAGAAAGGGGAAAACGTTTATGGAATTGTTTCATAGATATTTGTTTGCGCAACATGTTGCAAGCACATCTGTGTATTTTATTGTTGCCCCAGTTCAAGTTGCAGCCAAGTATTGAAAAAGTTTTTGAAGCAAATTCTATTTGCATAGCAAATTGTTTATTTTTCATTCAGAGGAATAAAGGTTCTAAGGGTTATGTAATTTAAAACAATCGCGAATATTTTTTTTTTTACTCTTAAAGAAGTTTAGTGAACTCGAACTGACAATTACTTTGTAAAAAAACTATTATCAACTATTGTCAATAAATCAATTTAACAATAGCAATTTTAACGAATAGTTGTTCTGTATTTACAAAATTATCTCACATTTTTTCATTTTTCTCAGAGCCACATTTTCTATTCATTTTTCTCGTAACTAACACAAGCCTATAAAAAGCTAATCGCCAATTTAATAATAAAAATGCCACAACTGCTAATTAACTGATGCTGCTGCAACAGTAAGCAGTAGCGGTAACATCAACATCAACATCAGCATCAGCATCAGCAGTTGCCTCTTCGTCCTCGTGGAAATTGCTACAAATTTTCCGCATGGCAGGCGCCATACAAACATATGAACGCTTTATCCAAACGCATAACGCAGCCAGGGGGGGAGGGGGGGGGGGGCAGCTGAGGGGATTTGAGGCGAGGATATCTCCACTGGAGTTAACTCGCACATATCCTGCCATGACCTACATTATGCTCTGGCTTTGGCTACGGCTGATGTTTTCCTTTTTTTCCGCTTCGCTGCCAGGTTTTCTTTTTTACACCCATATGTGTGTTTTTGTGTGTGTGTGTGTGTGTCTATCTGTGCCGTATATTTTTTTCGCTGCTGCCATTTTTTGCGCTATTTACGTTAATCGCGGTTTACAACACGCCGAGACAGCAGCAGCAGCCTGTGGGCCAAGGGAACAGGTCCTCTATGCAAAATAGGCAGTGGAAGCCACCAAGTTGACTGCCTGCCAAGCAGATTCCACATGTCGCCAGCACCACCCTGAACCACCCTAGGTGGGGCATCTAGCCTATTTGCCAGCTTGCAGCGAGTTTTCTACATTAATATCAATTTTGTTGTCATAAATCCAATGAGATCTGCGGCTGTGTGTGGGGCTTGACATTTGTTGTTGACTTTTACTGTTTGTTCGAATGCAAAACTCCCGCTCTCCCTTTGCTTTTTAAAGGGTACTTTGGCATTGTTATGAAGTATGACTAAAATTATATTCATATAATGCTTGAAGTAAATCTATTCAATTTAATGGGGGGTATAATTTTCATAAATATGCTTAAAAGCTATTTACAAGAATTTAAATGCTGACTATTTATATAATGATATGTATTTTCATTAGATAAATTACCTATGAAATATTTGAATTATTTAATTTGACAGACTTTCTAACTTATCACTATTGATTAAGAATTTAATATATATAAATTATATATTTATATAATTTTCTTACAATCAGAAATATATTTAGTTTTTCATTGCTATATAAAATAATAAGTTTCATTTTATATCTTATTATCTATCATATCTTATCATCACGTATTTAGAGTATTTATTGTTCGTTATTTTAAACTTTCTTCCGTTTTTTTTTGACACTTTTCTGTTTGACTTTTGCACAGTTGTGAAGCTGTTTATTACCGTTAACATATGGGTCACCTGGGATGGCACTTTAGCATCATTTGCATGACAAGGCAAGCAAATGTTTTCTCAATGCGCATTCAAATTGGGCAAATAATGGGCGAAAAGCGAATCCAGCTCGGTAGAATGCCTAAAAGCGTGCTCCACTTACATAATGCAGGACCCAAAAAACTGTGCTTGTTATGCAACCTCCCGATAAGTATGCTTTATGCCAGCAGCAGCAGCAGCAGCAGCAGCCTCATCATTTTGCAGCATCGCATTCAGCTAAAGGCTTTCATTAGCTTCGTTTTAAGCGTTGCGACGCCTTCTCATTTGCGCCTAACGAGGCAGATACTTGGATACTTGTCGTCCCCATGGAACACCCGAAACTTTTTCAGTTATTTACCGGCGCCCGGTGCGCACAGCAAATACTTTTTGCAAATGCAAAAATGACTCCGAAATATGCCGTGCTAAAAATTTTATGGCTGGCATAAAAATATTTTCACTAGCTTTTTCCTACTTTCCAAGCTGAAGCAGCTGAGGTTTCGTTTTTACAGCAAATTGTTGCATTCTTTGCCAGTTACAGTATGTGTGTGTGTGTGTGTGTGTGTGTGTGTGTTTGTGTGTTATCCTGTTGGCGTTATGGTCAGCAGCAGGAAATGGCACCTAGCGCCACTTTTATTTAGGCGAAAGCTACTAAAATATGCCATAAAAGGCTGCAGCTATCGCATAACTGCAGCCACACAGAGAGACCGGCTACAAGGTGCAAGGCAACCACGAAACCAACACAACTAAGTGGCAATAATGTTGAATTTACAAACACACACATACACATACACAACACACACATACACAGTTAGTTGGCTGGCAGCTCTAACTAGGTCTTGTGTTTCTTTATGCGCCCAATGCCTATGCCAGAAATGGCTGAAATTAGAGTCAGCCAACAGATACACAGACACACACACGCACACACACACACACACATATATAAGTTTGTATCTTATAGATACATTTATGGGCTACTAGGTTCCAGGCACTGTGGCAAAGTTTCTGCTCGTTTTTAATATAAATTCATGTCGCTTTCACTTGTGTATTTGTGTGTTGTGGCCTTACACACATTTATTTAGATAATTATGAAAATATATGCATGAATATGTGGCTCGATGGCGGCGGCGGCATCGTCGTCATGTGGCACGTAACAGCGGTGCACTCGCTGTGGGCAATGGCTATAAACCAGCTGCTCTTAAATTGTTAAACAAATTGTTGTATGTTGAAAGTCAGGCAAAACTTTTCATTTGCAAAAAATTCATACAATTAAAAGTTGCAACCAACAATTTTAGGAGTATCAGACAACAATTCAGACTAGAGCGTACACAATTTATAAATTATTAATTAATTAAAATTGTTATAAATTTTTTACTAACTTTTATGAATCTTTGTGGAAAAATGCTGCGAGCAAAAATTTAATTTTATATGTATAAAAAAGTTTACATATTTACGTATGTTTAAAAGTTTGAAAAAAAAATTTCAAGAGCGTTTTTTTAACTAAGATAACATTTGTTATTACTTAAATTAAAAACTTTATGTTTAGAGCCAGAAAAATACTTCTTTTTATTTACATTTGTTTGGCAATAAAAAAATGCATTTTAATAATAAAAAAATGAGTGTTTATAAATATATAAATTGTATATCTATAGTATATATAGCAAGTCTTTTTATCTTTTTATATATTTTTAAAAGAAATGTATTCATGACTAACAACTTTAAACTTGTTTGTACTTTCTTAAAATCTTGCATTTATATCTTTAAAAATTGTTCACAGCAGCCAATAAATTCCTCAGTTTTCATACGAGTATCGAAGTCCATTCTGTTAATTTGTCCATTGACATCATTACAATGCAGAGAACAGTTCGGGCCCATTATTTATTTAAATGCTCTCAATACAATACATTTGTAGTCCTTTTTGGCATGTTTATTGTGCGTTGTGCTCTATGCAAAATCGAATTTGCATATAGAGGAAGTATCCTGTAGCTTAAATGCCCAATTGGTTTGTTGTGCTAAGCACAATGCAAACTTTTGCCGGCTAAGGCGACCCTTTTACCGACATGGCTTTGCCCCTAGGCTGGTATATATAGATATATATACATGTATGTGTGTGTTTATTTTTTATATTTTCATATCCTTTTGCTTTGAATTTGCGTATCCTTTTTGTATGCATATGAAGCAGAGTCTTTATCAAGTTTCGTTTGCAGCTTGTTTGCTGGATGTTTTCCTATTTTTAATGAGGTTGTCTAGATTTCTGTGTTTTTTTTTATTCCGAGCCAGTCTTAAAGGATGCCCGCACACATGAGACGGAAGATGGGCCTTGCGAAATATGCTACAGTTTATGGCGCAAAAAGTTAAGCTGATTTGCACTGAATGAAGTTCGTTTGGTTGGGCAACTTAACTTTTGCCTTGTGCGGGGGGACCGAGACAAAACTTAAGCGGCTTACGACGACTCCGACTCTATGGCCACATATGTTTTGAGTGTCCCCAACAATCGCTATCTAATAAGTACAACATATAGAAGGGTTGCCATCTCTCTCTCTCTCTCTCAGATACTTTCTCTTAGCTGCCGTGAGAATCTTATTGCATGTGTGCAAATTGTGAGAGAAACGTAAGAAAAACACAGGTGTACGGCAAAAATATTTGCGTTTTCAATTTTAACTGTGTGTGTGTGAGTGCGTGTGCGTGTGTGTGTTTGTTGCTTAAGGTCTGCCCACTCAGTTTCAACTCTTTCTGTTGGTTATTTGCTGGCGCTCTCTTTCACATATATTTATTTTTCATTTAATTTCCAATTTTTCTTTCAACGTTTTTAATGGCACTTGATGCAATTAAAATGCCATGGCAACGGGCTTTACTTCTTCAACTGCCAACTGCCGACTGCCTCCTGCCAGCGGCTTGTAAGCTACTAAAAATTATTTTTTACGATTGTCATAAAGACGTCGCCGTCGACGTTTGTAAAAGGCACTTCCATCCTTTTTCCCCCGCTGTCTTTTCCCCTCCCCCGCTCAGGCAATGGCATAACAATAGCTGCGCTGCTTTTGTTTCTATCGCTCGGCGTAGCGCCCCCTATCGCCTGACAGCGGCAACAGCAACAGCAGCTTCAGTTTGCCGAGTTTTTAATTAAATTCTTGGTTCTTTTTTTTTTTTTTTTTTGGCACTCTTTACCAAAATATTTAGCTTAGCTTGAAGAGTTTGACGCTGGCCTCGCTTGTGTGGCAAAAGGCTTGAGACGAGCAATCCTTTAACAAATTAATTTTTAGCCTCAAAATGAGCGTCAGATGTCTTTAATTGGCCGTTGCCACGTACCTAGATGTTATTATGACATACATACATAGTATGTATATATACACATTTATGCCCAAATAGATTGACATTGAAGTTCAGCTGAAAGTCGCTTTGGGGGTTGAGCATAAAGTGAGATATTTAAGCTAAAGTGTGAACTAAAGGAAATATGGGAAATAATTGAGGGAACTACATTCTTATTTAAGGTAGTTAAGCTTATAGGTATTATAAATTGCTTGGCACAAAATCTTCATTCACAAATTTTAATTTTGCCACTTTTTAAAAATGTTTTGTGTTAAAAATTGTAAGTAAAATAAATATAAAAAAATATATGTATGTATGTTTATATATAGGTATTATTTTAAGAATGTTTTTAAGTATTTGTTATGAAATCTACGAGTGAATTTAATACAAATAAAGCTCAGATATCAGAATCTTACTTATTAATAATTTATATTTTGTATTTAATGGTTGTATTTTCTTTAAATAAAAGTATTTACTGAGTTTTAAATTCATATTAATATGACATATAATACAGCAGCATATTTTGCATTCAAAGCATTTTCTTTCTTATCCACATATCTATTTCAAGCTAAGCGTCGCATTTGAAGCTCAGAGCACAACAACAACAGCACAGGATAAGCTGAATGTGCAGGACCTGCAGTCTCAAGGTTCAGTTGGCAGGACTTTAAGAAGTGCATGTGCCACAGGTAAAACTCTTTACCCTTTGCGTGTCTCTCCTTGCCTGAGCTCACGTTTATAACTCAAATTAGAGGCTACTTTAGTCATATCTGGGGCTGGGCATATAGCAGAATGGCTTTTGTGTTATGCTTTTATGATTACAGTTAAAACAAAAAGGGCTAACACGGGCTGGCGTTAACCCTTGTACGCTACAAATTGCACGGCAGGCGAGCGGACACAGGAGCAAAGGAGCAGGAGCAGGACCAGGAGCAACAACAACAAAAACAACAACAACCAACACATGTGCGCCTTTTTATCGATTTCTTTGGGGCTGTGCCATAAAACGCTAATGGCTGCCACCGCGTCTCAGCACGTCCTTTGTTGGTCTCAGAAGCTGGCTGTCGCCATTTTGCCTTTTTCATATTTTCCATTGAACTTTAAGCCGTTGATGTTGCTGCTGCTGATGCTTCTATTGTTGTTGTTGCTGTTGTTCTTTCGCCTAAGCCTTAGCCGCCATTTTTATTGTCATCTTTGCCGTTGTCATCGCTCCGGCGTGTTTGCCATTTTTCTAGGTTTTCGCCATCGTCGGCTCCGTGCAATTTCCACTTGACACAATGGCACACAAAATGCAAAACTCTTTTGCAGTTTTTCCACTTTTTCTTTCACCTCCCCCGTCCACCCTCGTTCAGACCCTGCGTGGCTTCTGTAAAGTGTTTGTATGCTTTTATATATTTGCGGCCTGTTGGCAAAACGAACTTGGCTTCCCTTCCCTTCTCTTCCCTTTTCCCCCCACACTCACCATCTATCGTCGCATGTCATTTTCCATTTGCCATTTACTTTTCTTTTGGCAGCTGTTTTTCTTTCTTTCGTTCTTTCTTTCTCGCTAGTTACGAGTCGGCTTTAGCATTTCTTGCGCCTGCAGTTTTCTTTTGCTGCGGTCTGTCATGTTTGTTATTGTTGTTGCTATTGTTGTTGTTGTTGTTGCAGCTTTCTCAAGTCATTATTGCTAGGGCGCAATAACTGTGACAAAGTCATCTTTTATGGGACGTGCCCTCCGCATTTCCGTTTCGAGTCCAATGCGGTTGCACCCTTTTACTTTGAGGTCACGCCCGACTGTTGTCTTAATGGTTTGTCATACTCTCAAAATGGTGACATCGCAAGTGATGATGAAAGCAATTTAGGCCACTAAATGATGTCTGGCGCATAAGAAACTAGACTTGCCTTGATTTTCTTATTGTTCTTTAGACAGTTTATAAAAGTATATAAAAAGGGGCTTATATCTATAGTTAAGTTTTTAAAATACAGACTTTAGTTTTCTTTAGATCTGTCTTTTTAATAATAATTGTGAAGTCTCTTAAGCCTAAACTTTACTGTGTATACTTCAAGCTTCCTTTGAGTATTGTTCATATTCTATTTTTTTTCTTTTTTTCTAAATTTTATATGTCAATTTTTAACATTTTTTATATGACAATGATTTTTATATGTTTAGTTTTTAAATGACTGTTTTTAAATTTTCTTAATGATCTGCCTTTTTAATTTATTTGTGAACTGTCTTTATCATAGAAGCTTTTCTGTTTATACTTTCAGCTTCCTTTGAGTGTAACTAAACAATTTTATTTTTATGAATTTTATAGGAAACTTTACTAGAAATTATTTTATTTTCATTCTGCATTGACTGCATAACTGGAGTATTTAAATCTAAATTTTAAAGTATATAAAAATTGTTTTTTATTATATGGATTATTTTTTATTTAACTTTACCATTTCTTTTAAATTTATTCCTGACTTACTTCATGCATATAAACTTTTCTGGCTATACTCTAATCTCTCTTTTTGTCTTACTGGTATAAACCTGCCCATTATTTAAGGCACAACATTCCCCCTCTCTAACACTTAAGTAGTTAAGTATAAGTCTCTCGCACTGAACATTCTTCAACAACTTGACTTAACCTTGATAACCCTTCCGGTTAGCCCGACTCAAGCACCGTCTAAACACTTGATATGGCTGCTAAGCTGGAAGAGTTTCTACCAACTGTTGCCTATTCGCATACCTTTTCTAATCTCGCCTTTTCCACACTTAACGTATTTACAGCTGCCCAAATATGAACACACACACACACAAACACATTTATATATATATATATATATAGATATATAGCTAGTTGTCACTATTGATCAAACATAAATAGACAAGAAGCTGTAACTGTTTATTTTCGTTGCGTTGTAACTTCTCGGCCCAAAGTTGCAGTTGCAGTCGTCGGAGTGAAAACGTTTTAAGCAAATAGGCAACTCTATAGCGTAGGTAAACAGCCTTGGGCCAGAGTTGCGACTCACACTCGATTGAGTTGTCCCGGGTCGCCTCGGTCGCATTGTTGTCGGCTGCACATGCGCAGTCTTCTTCTGGTCTTCTCCGGGCCACACTTGTCAACTTGTTTGTTGTTGTTGTTGTTGTCGGCCTTTGCCGCATGTTTGTCTTTCAATTATCGCAGCAAACATTTCCAGCTTATTTGCTCTGCGTATTTAAATTTAACTGGCATTGCTGTTGCTTCTTCTTTTGCTGCTGCTGCCGCTTCTCGTTACGCATGCGCGAAGCACAATTTGCTGCCTGAAAGCGTCTCAATTGTGTTGACCTGTTAATGGCTGAAAGGGTTTGGCTGCCTCTGTGGACCAGGCTGTTTAGTAGTTTTCGCATTTGTTAAAGTATTGTGAAAGAGCTGATGGACAAAGCTCAAGTTACACATGACAGTTCCATAATAATACTCATATTATAATGCTCAACATATTCTTAATTGGGAAGCTGTTGACATTGGCAACATTAGTTAACTCTAATCTAAATAAGTTATAAAACTGTCTTGTTTAGCTACCCTTTTTATAAACAAATAAATAAATTTTTGACTGAATTAACTGCGTCGTAAATGTGATAATTTAATAGCTTTTTTATTGGTTGTCTTAATAAAAACAGCTTTAAAATTTAAAACGATTTCGTAAATTTGAATTAACAACCAAAGCATGTTGCATTTTTTTAAAGGTAAACTAAAAATATATTTTAAACAGATATTGAAAGCAATATTAAATTGATAGTAATAAAACTTTGTTTCATTCACATTTTTGTAAGTTTAGTTAGAATGTTTAAAAACAAGTTTTCGTTTGGCAATGTTACACACTATTTGAATATACATAAAAATGTGAACAAGTTTTCAAATAGACATTTGAATATACATAAAATTTAATTTTGCTTATAAACAAAGTATTATATATATATGTTTAATTGTACAGCTTTTTAATATAAATAAATAATGAGCAATATTTAATCGATTTTAATACATAAATAAAAAATTTGTATAGTAGCTGATATAGGTTTAGCTCAACTACATACATCAATGCAGAATGATTTATTATTTAAGTTAAAAAAGTTATTGCTTAAATAGCAATAAATTGATTAAATAAAAAAAATCAATATGATAAATATGTTTAATTTGAGTTAAATAGTTAATGTATTTGAATAATGCACAATCTTGAATGAAACAATTTTTACAGCTCACATGTAATAAACTGACTTTACTTACATAAATGAAATTTAACTTTACATACAAGCTAAATAATGTGATCGCTTTAATAGAAATTTTTCTAGAAACACCTTCATAGATTAAATTGCTATACGACAAGCTTTTCCTTCAGCCCATCATCAAATGCTACCTTTGCAGCAAAGTCTGACAGCTGCACAGCTGCTCACACCTTTTATTTTGTTTTTTCTTAGCGCTTGACGTTGTAATTTTCTTGGAATTTTCCGGTACACGCCCGAGTGGCAAGTATTTGTTTGCCCAAGTGTATGAACGGCATTCCAAGCGAGAACGACAACGACGACGACGCAGCTTGACAAAATCTAATGAAGATAACCTACGGTGTGTGTATTTTTAATAAATGAAATTAATAAAACATGTTCTTCGCCCCGTGCAGACAGGAATTTTCCCAGCGTCGAGTCTGTCGGTCGCCTTGGCTATGGCTTTAGTTGGGTTTGTTGCTGGAAATGTTTTGCACTAAAGTTTGCTTCATTTAAGTGGGCCAAAAGCAAAATGATTTTAAATTGCAACCGGAGCGGGGTGGCCCATCAATATTTTAAGGCCAGAGTTACCCAAATCAATGCCAAAAGCTGGGAGAAATAATGCGCGGCAATGAAGGAATTCAATAAAATGTTATAAATAATTCAATAAGCAAAGCAAATTTATGCTACGCACTGTGAAGGGGCGGGTAATCAATGGAAGAAAAATGCCAAACCGTTATCAAAATTGGAATTGGACGAGCGGCAGTGGGTAAACATTAAATCATAAAAATTGACTCATTTGTAACATAAAAAGCACATTAACACATTACGCAGCATGTGAAGTGCGTGAACTGTGTGAACTGGGCGTACGAGGGGGGCGTGGCACAGGCTTTGATACTGCTGACAGCTGAGGCGAAACGAAAACCAAGTCCAAATCGAAATTCAGTGCGCACAAGTGCCACAAAGAACTAACACAAAGATACAGATACACATAGAGCAGACCAAAAGATACAGATACAAACAGCAATCAATTCAATCGCACCGACATTAAGCGGCGCGTGGAGCGTCGAATGGGAGGTCGGGCTCAAGTATGGGGGGCATGGTTAAAGCAAAACCGAATCAAACATTAATGCAATAAAATGGAAAACGCGTTAACAACAATTGGTTCAGTGGCCAAAAACTTGGCAGCTGGTGGCTGCCGTAATCACAGCCTTTGGCCATGCCCACAATGCCGCCTCAAAGTAGACTATGCTAAAAGCGAAAATCAATGCCACAGTCAGACAGACAGACAGACAGACATTTAGACTGGCAACGATTAAGTGAGCGACAGCCGCAGACAAACCCAGCATAAAAAAAAAGTGTGAGCAACAAAGGAGCTGAATTTGGAATGGTTGTTTTGGGGCAAGCACAGGTTGTTATCGTTGTTGTTGTTGTTGTTGTTGTAGCATAATGTGGCGTGGCAACGAGTCTGACTTCCAACAGAAGCAAATGCAACAACGTCTAATGTGGCAATTAGGGGATGAAGCTGAGCGTTACATGAAATGCGAGCTGTAAGCTGTTTCCAATTTGTGGCCAAAAACATATCCAGATTACAGTTGAACAATACATGCGAACACGTAACTAACAATGTTTCAGCGAATACAAGATTATAAGCTGCACATATTCATAACGCTATTCGCAATTAATAACAAGCTTAACCACAGCCTAGAGCAATCGCATATGTTTAAATCGTAGCACATTTGAAACCCCTAAAACATGTTATTTGAAATTTACAATTGACTGACAGCTTTCTACATTCCCGTAGAAGGAGTAAGCTGGTTGAGGGATAAAGCATTTGGCAGCAGCTGCTGTCAGAACGGAAAACAAACTGAGTAAATGAGAAATAGTTTCATTGTACAAAATGATTTGCATGCCATCAAACACGAAATTCTCGTTAGGACAACTTTTTGTCAGGTTTTCTATTGTTTGACTTGACATGTTTTAATAAACATTTCTACCAAAAACAGGTGTCAAATTACAATCAAACGCAAATATTTCTAAAATATTTGTAGCTAACAACAAATTTAATTAAAATTGTGTTAAGCACATATTTATTTTAATGACCAATTAAATAATAATAATAACAGAAAGTCAAAATCACATAACTTTAGTCTTGTCGTCTTAAGATCTTTGGAATTTCTGACAAGTTGCTTTTTAGTCAATCACAACTTTAGCTTAATGATGTTCAGATCAGAATTGGATGATGGCCTTAAATTTGACTCTGCTCATTTCAAGCACACTTCACATTTCAGCAACAGCCCAATTTGAACAACAATTTGGCACTTTATCAACTAGACATTTGGAGCAGTTAAAAAAAATGAGAATAGAGAAACGAAAAGTTGCCAGTCAGCATTGCTCATACGCAGCGTGGGTCGACACAGAGATAGAGACAGAGACAGAGACAGAGACAGAGACAGAGACTGTTGCAGACATTATCCTGAGCCGACATTGACATTTGGTCGCATTCACATTGACTTTGACATTACCCCATAATGTTAGAGCCACGACCCTTGACCCCCTGTCCTGCCCTAGTCTCCCCCTCCTCCACCCCCTCTTCCATCAGTACCTAAAAACTGTTCTGTAACCGCAATCGAAGTTGCCATTGATTGCAAAACGTTGTAAGTTTTGTGCAGAAAACTTGTTCCTTGTGGTTTTGTGCGTTCGGGCAAATGAAATGCAGCTTTCGGGTTCTCTCAGTGGCAACGGCGTGAAAAAGCTGCAAATGAAAATGCGTTGATTTTGATTCGATGCTGTCAATATAATGTGAAAACAATACGAATCAGGCACAGGCACAAAACCCCAACGTTCACCATGTGAATGGCATTCAGAGTTGGGGCAAGCCCGCCCTTTGTTTCCAGTACATAAACCAAATGGGTCAATTGATTTCTGCTTATTGCATGCTAAGCTGCCATAAGATTTTACGTAGTTCACTTTATTCCTCTTCTTTTCTTTTATTTTTTTCTCTCTTTGTCGATTGCTTAGCTGCCCTTTGGCTGTGTATTGGAAAATGTTTGCAATTGTTTTCCGTTCTGGTTTCCCGTTTGTTATGTTATGTGTAAGTATTTCCATCAGCTGCAGACGTGAAAAGTTTTTCGGGTATTTTATTTTTGGATTCTTTTTTTTTTTTGTGTTTGCTGCCTTCGTTCGCTAATTTCTTTGGCATTTTTACTTTACGCTAGAATGAAGAAGTTTGCTTAATGGACTTATAAGTCATTTAACTTTATTAATCAGTGCCGCTTGAATGCTGCCTGGGAATAATCAACAGAAGGGCAGCAGGAACTGGTCTCCCTATTTTTTTGAGTTCAAGGAACGATAATGCTTACAGCAAGTGCATGAAATCTTTTGGGGTTAGCAATTAAACACAACCATATTTAATACTAGTCAAAGAAATAATTTGCTTTCTTGTAAAAAAATTCCATATGATTCTTTAAAATACATGCTAACACATTTGATATTTTCACAAATTTATTTTCTTAAAATATTAAAAAGAACCCCCTTTTCTTACTTAACCCTTTTGGACAATTAAAAATTTATAGTTTTCGTTGCTGTTTGTTCATCAAATATGCAAATTGTAACCTACTTAAATAGCTTTTATGTTAGTTTACCGTGAGCGCCTCTCTATGCGATTCTCAATTTCTGGCACACTTTCCTGACATGCCAACCAACCATCCATCCATATTTGAGGGCTTATGTGAGTGTATTGGAGCTCCCCTAGACCATTTCTTAAATTGCTTCAATTATCAAGGCAACTGCCACAACAGCCAAAACATCAAAAGCAACGAAACAAATTTATGTGCAGCCTACATTCGAGCGACCCAAACGTGGTCTAACCGAAAAGTGAACGAGGACGAAGGAGCAATAGAGAGAGGCATAGAGTCCCACGGCAGGCTGTCGAAAATAACTCAACTGTCAAAAATTTATGCCAAACACATACGACCCAAAGCTCTACAGAGCGTGAAACAGAGAGAAAGTCTACATTCAAACAGAGGGAGAGAGGAAGAGAGAGAGAGAGACAGAGGATGTTGGTTTGACAGCAAAAGCGTCGCATATTTTCATTAGGCGACATCCATCAAAATTTACGCATGAATATGGACTTTTCATGTTGCTGACACGCGGCGCTCACATTGTCATTTGCCAGCCCGGAAAGCTCACACACCAAGATTCATTTTAGACGCCGTCATACAAAACACAAATCAAGTCAATTTCTTTAGTGCGCAAAGTGAAAAACTATGCAGCTAAAGTTTATTAGCTCGAAGCACCTGAAAATCCGCCATAAGGAGGAAAGGCCATAACTAAAATAGGCAAAGAGTTTCTGGTCACGTAAGGCTCATAAAGAATGCTTCAATGGCATCATTTGCACTGTGCCCGCCTTTTGTTTTTATTTTTATTCTTTTCTTCTTTAGTTGTTGCTGTTGTTGTTGTTGATTTTTGTTTGGCTGAAACTAGGCTACGCTAATAAGTTGCCTTGTTGTTCATCCTTGGCAACTTGGCAGCCCAAATGCAGGCCGTATATCTTGAAAAAGTTGGCTCTTTTGAAAGTGCGCCCGAAAATTGTTGCCTTAACCCTTCAATAGGCAGCGCGCTTTCATTTATCATATGTTGAGTGTTTTCTTTGTGTGCGCCTCTCTCGGCGCTTCTCAGCGCTTGACTGCGTGGCAACCTTTTCATTTGTAATAAAATTCATATGACTTTGGCGCATGTTTAACGTAAAACTGCCCCCAGCCCGTGCCATCATTAGGCCTGGGCACGCACATTTCCCTGGCTCCCCACTTTATCCCGCACTCCACCCCCACCGAAGTGGGGAAAGAAGGCGCCACATGCAAAACGCCATGTGTGACATTTTTACTACCAAACATTTGTTAGCGCACCGTGGACCTTCTGTCTTCTTCCGTTCCCTCTCTCTCTCTCCCTCTCTCTCTCTCTCTGTCTCTATCTCGCTGGTCTTGGCACGGGTACAGCTGGAACCTCGCAGCCAACACGTACCACGGCACCGTCATCCTGCTTCCTCCTGCTCCTTGTGCTGCCCTCATCCACAATCCACGTCGCCTGTCGCTGGTCGTTTTTTCTGTTGACTTTGCATAATTTTATTGCTTTTCTTTTATTTTTATGCGCTTTGCCTCGGCTCGATTTGCCTGCTGTTGTTCCACTTTTACACTCTCCCCCTCCAGGATCCCTTGCTCTGCTCCAGCTACGTCTTCTGCTATCCCCTCCTGGACGACATTGACATTATAATCAATATTTTTGTTACTTCACTCTTGCACAAACATTTCTTGCTTTGGCTTTGTCGCATTTCTGGCATTTGTTTGTTTTCCCTGCATGTCATTTAGGCCAGCTTATGAATGCTGCCCATTAATGACTGACCTTTGGGGTCATTTGTTAAAGACCCAACGGAACGTGCATCTGTGCATGGTCGAGTTATAATAATACTTTTAATGGCATGCTGAATGATTTACTTTACTTTATAATATACTACTCACATATATATTCTAAAATTAAATTGCCTTTAAAGTCAGCTAAATGTTCTTATGCTCGTTTAAAGATTAAGTTTTATAGACTTTTAAAATAACACTTTTTATTGATCATAATTTAATTGTATTGTATTTCAGGACAAATTTGTTTGGTCTTAATTTTTATCGCATTGCCAATATATTTTTAAACTCATTAAATGTATTTATGTACTGTAGACAAAGTTACAGTATGATAGAATACATAATTTATACCCTAATAATAGACTGATTTATTTTTTATTTTTCATACTGTTTTTTTAGCTAAAATTCTCTATCAAATTTTTTACTTAAATATGCTGAATATAGTCTGATCAGATCACATTGTTCAACTGAAATTATAATTTAATATTTCTTATTGTATAATATTATACTCTATCTTTTTTTTTAAATCTTTTTAATTTATTGTATAATATTATACTTTATTTTATTTGTAAAACACAGCATTCATACACATAATCTATTGATAATTGCTTTAATGCTGACTGTTATTTGCGACTTTTAAACTTTCCCATTGCGCATAGTTTCTATGGATACAACGAGAAAAGCTCAATTTAATAGCTTGTTTTCTTTCCGGGCATCGGAAAACTTTTGCAAGTTATTTAGCTTGACATTTTGTGGGCTTGTTTTTGGGTTTTTATACTGCGGTCAGACTTTTGTTTGTTTGTTTGTTTGTTTGTTTATTTATTTGTGTTTGTGTGGCACATTGTGCAAATGATTTTAGTGCGTCATAAAAATGTTTATTCTTTTATATGCGAGTAGGGCAGGGGCGAGAGCTGGGAGAGTTTATTACGGGCGAAAATAACATTATGCATTATGTATTCATGATCTCAGAGGGTCAGCCTTGGGCGGGCATTCTAAATAATTACCAGAGAATTTCATTTTTATTTAAGCGTGCGCCGCGAATTTGTCATGTGTGCCCAGAAGATAAATCAGCAAATGGTTTTGGCCAACTTCACAACAGGCAAATAAATGTCAGCAAAATATAAAGCGGTCATAAGTTGTATCATTATTCTCCATAATTTACATAAGTATGTGCGTGGGCTTGTTTAACTGTGTGTTTGTGTGTGTATATGTGTGTGTGTGCGTATTTTAATTTATGTCATTTGTGTGTTTGCCTTGTTTTTGGCAGAAATGACATAAAGGCATTTAAACACGCCATAAAATAATTCATAATAATTTCCATGTACACAGGATACACAAATATTTCTCGCTTGTCACGCCCCGCCCCCTTTCTGCTCATTTCCGCCCCGCCCATCGCTCATCAATGTAACCGTTTTTATGTGGCAGATTTTAATGCATGTTTCTTGTTTATCATTTTGAGTTTAACATAAATAACATGTGTGTTATGCTTGTTGGTAGATTAAATAACGAACTACCTAAGGACATGTGTAAGACAAAGTCATGATGTTCTCTGACGTAACTAAAATCCTTTTTACCTTAACGTTCATACTATTATATTAATAATGAAAACAACAGCTATGGCAATTGTGAACTGTACTTGTCAAGAATAAGTTTCATTAGTGAGCACCTTAAGGTAAGAGTTGCAGAACATAAGATCTGATTTGGCAAATGTGCCAGAAATTAATTAAATTCATTGGGTTAGTTAACATAAATTGAATTTTTCTCTTTTCTTAAACTCTTTATTTATTATGTATTACTTTTTATTTTTATTTATTTGTAGCAATTGCATTCCAAATATTTTTATTAGGCTACAAGATTCCCTTTTTGTATTTGTACTATTTTAATATCTACATTTTTTGATTGGCGGTTTTATTTACCTTGATTGGGACTTTAATAATTTTAAAGTGGTTTAAATAATACAAACACCGATATATATTATTTGTATACTCTTCGTAAGACTAATCTAGCTAAAGATATATATTTTTCAATTATATCTATCTGATATGAAAATTGTTATTCTATTTAAAAAATTATTTTGATCAATTTATTTAAAATGACTTGCCTGGCATGTTGTGGGCCCACATTGCCCATGTCATGGGCCGAACTGGCCGTGATCTGAAAGTCCGCTATAGCGCCAGATTCCATGCCCAGGGCCTGTTTGCAGGTGCCTGGAAATTAAATAAATATGTATATTGTTTATCAGTCAGATGCGGTTAGGCAATGGCAACATTAATTAGGCCTGTTTCCACTTTCCCACATACACACACTGTCCCCCCTCTCCCCGCCCACTCTCTCTCCCGTTTTAATTGCGTATGTTTATTAATTATATGTGATGCATTTTGGCCTGCAGCGCATTGCATAACGAGCGGGGCTAAAATTTCCACACGAACACGCTTACAAAATCGGGCAGCTGACACTTGAAAAATGGCGTACAATTAAAATGAAATATGTGGAAATATTATACAAAATAAGCATAAAAGAAAAGATAGAAAAAAAAATGAAGAGAAAAAGCTTAATTCCGAAATCAAATTAAAACAAATCAAAAATGCTATGCAACAGAATTTCTCACCTGTCAGACGGCGAACGCATAAATTAATTAAATGAGAAACAAAGCAAATCAAATTAGACAACAAGAAGAAGAAGCAGATACAATCGGCAGACTCAATTTCCATTTGCCATCAATCTGTGATGAGAACGCATGAAGAAAAGCGCAATTATCATTTGGGCTCCACTTGTCGAATGGAGCAGCTGACGCTTCAAATGAAATTCCACTCAAGCGGGCAGCGGCCCCCGAGAGACCGCGAAAGGGTCATGAATAGGTCGTTGAGACGCCGTCATCAGCATCATCAAGTTGCCTTTAGCTAGAGCTGATGCTGATGCTGCTGCTGTTCGTCGTGGCCAGGCAGACAGAAATATCAACAATATTATCATTCAGTGAATAATTAGATGCAATCAGTCAACGCTTAAGCACCATAAGTCAAAGCCAGCTGAGCCGCGTAGCAGGAAACTAGACAAAGGTCAGGCGAGAAAACGACCATTCTATGAGAGCGCACTCCAAGCGAGTTTGCCTGGCCACTTGACAGTCAGCCCTATCTCGGCATCGCCATCTGCAGTTATAGATACTTTTACATCTTGTCCTCGTAGTTTCATTTTACTTGGCCAACACTGTTGTGAGCAGCGCTCTTAACTTTTGGTCGTGTCTTCAACGGTCCATTTTTAGTGTAGCTCTAAGTCTTTCACGTTGCTTGGTGCTGGTGTTGGCAATTTTCAAGTGCTTAAAATGTTTGGGCTGTCAGTAAAGTTTATTGTTTTTGAAAAGATCAGCCTTTAAATGTCAAATAGAAATTTTTTAATAGGCATGTAAAAGTTAAACAAATTTAATCTTTTACAGACTCTTTTAACTAGAGCATTTTTACATAGAGTGAACGCTTTGTTTATTCCGAGATTTTTTGTCTATAAATTAGGTTTAGACCAAAGAAAGATATATTTTGTAAAAATAATAATATATTATATATTATATCAATTTAGTTGGTAATACTTATTCCCATCATATTTTTACTTTATATATAAATCATTATCAAGTGACAAAAAAATGTAAAATTTGTGCTTTTATATAATTCACTTTTTTTGAAGATATATATTTAAATGTATTAAAAAAATAATAATCAAATACTTTACAATACGCTTCACTTGTTTATCTCCCAGTTTGCTTCTATTACAGTTTATATTTAATACTTCTGATATACTTCAACTCTTCTGCTCGACCAAAAGTTATTTGCTCGCAAACTTCTCAAACTTTCCTCAACGTATATCCTCCACTTAAAGTACTTATGTGCCCGCTGGTTCTTCTTCTTGAACATTGTCTGGCCTTTCTGAACAGCCCATCAGCGACGCACTGCACTGCAAACTCATTTAGCCAAAACGCAATTGCTTAATTATCTCAACAGACAGCGAAACTTTGTTGCAATCATTCACCAGAGACCCCCCCAAGAACCGCCTACCACCAGCAGAGAGAAAGAGAGAGAGAGAGGGAGAGGGAGAGGGGCCAGAACTTACAGTTGGTAATATTTACATTACAGTGCCTGACATATTGCTAGTCATAAATTATTTTTAATTATTGAGTAGAAGAAAAAACAACTCAAGTTGTTAGAAAAACTATGTTAGGAGCAAACAGTTTCTACTTTTCTATATAGTGTGTGGGTAATCAATTATGACAGAACAAACAAATGTGATGATTACAAAAGCTGTGGAAACTATGCCAAATCAATGGCAATTGGCTGGGAAATGAAGAAACGCTTTATTTATTGCATAAACAATGAATGCCAGCCCAGTCCGGGCGGTGTTTTAAACTCTGACGGCAAAATGCAAAACTACAAAGTGAAAAGTAAACAACGCACGGCAGTTGTTGTTGTTGCTGTTGTTGCTGGTAAAGTTTTGCGCAAAATAAATTGCACAAAATTTAATTAACTGCACTTGAGTGCGTGGCCGGGTATGTCCGCTGCAGTGCGTCCAAGCTGGCATCCGCAGCACGTATCCAAAAGTGTTTGTTTGTGTTTGTGTGTGTGCTTTTGCGATAATCATAATTCAAAGTTCTTTGGGGCCCGGGCCGGGCGTAAAACAAAAACAAAAGCAACAACAACAACAACAACAACAAACAAACACCGCGCGAGCGCAACTTTATGAAATTGAAAATTGCACAAATTTTACAGTTCAATGCAAGTCAAAGGCATGGAACGCAAGTGGTTATGCGGGCAGAGAGAGAGAGGAGCATATAAGATTGGTTGGGTTCTGAAAATCGCTTTTCGGCAGGCGTTATCCATGGCAAATTGTAAGCAAACACATTTCAGTTACACTCCACAGCACAAAGTAGACAGAGAGAGATAGACAAAGAGAGAGAGAGAGAGTGAGTAAACGATATATTTTCGCAGACTTTATTAGTGCAGATCTGTGAGAGTTTGTTTATGCATTTATGCAATTGAAGCTCATTAAGTTCTTAACATTAGGAATGTGAATTATTAACAGTATACTGAAAATGATATTTAAGCGAATATTTTATGTATGTTTACAATTGATTTTACGATATTTTGGCAAGTACTTTATTAACAATTGAATGAGCTGATCGGAATCTGAGATCTGATACGTAAATATTGGCATTATTAAATGCTTTTTAAGTGGTGGATTTATTAATATGTATTATTTTTTATTTATTAAGTTGCGAGATATATTTTAAATATATTTTATAATATTTAAGATATATTTTATTTACTTTATAATACATTTTAAAAGTTTTCTTTATATATGTAAGCTATGATAAAAAGCATTCTTTATGTCTTTAATTTTGACTTTATTTCTTGAAGAATTATATTTAGAATTTTCTGTTCCGTAATCTACTCTATTGATATTAAGTTGATATTATTACTTTAAAGAATTTCAGATGCTTTTGGATACCTTTGGTACTTGTATAAAGCAGAGTATTTAAATGTCGGCACTGCCAAAGTTCGCTTATATTTCACTGTTTGAGCTGTGGGTCTGGCGCTCAAAGGCGCCGAAAAAGTTTTGAGTGAACAGGGAAAAACAGCGAGTGGGGGGGGGGGCGATTAAAACAGCGCAGAAACCGCGCGAGAAACGCGTTCAATGACGCGTATCTGTTTGCCGGCGCTCATAAACAACGAAAGCAACAAGGCGTGCTTTATGAGCAGCGAACTCCACAGAACAGCGAACCTCCCCCAAATTTTGAAAGCCGTGGCCAAACAGAACTTTTGGCCATGCTTCGTTAGGGCTGAAAGTGAGCGAGAGATGCGTGTAAAGCAATTTACGCACGCGTTTTAATTGGGTTTCGATAGGCGAAAAGTATCTGACGGATGCAACGGAAGTTGCAGCCCATAAACAAAAGGCACGGCTCAAATGCAATGCGCTGATTAATTGTAAGTAGCCAAAAAAAAAAAGAAAAAAATAACCCAGAGAATAAACAAATCCAAACGAGCTGTGGAAATGGAAATGAACGTGACAAGCATCTAACACGCAACATTAAGCAACAGTAACAACTACCGATAGATACATATATATATATATTTCTGTGTAAACCATATATGTACAACGAGATATGGCTATAAATTAACATAATTTACAAGCAAAGTATCTTAAATGCATGTCACCACATTTCGAACATTCACTTTTACGCTCTATCGGGGCAAACATAAATTCCCAACCGAGAAAAATTATATACCATAAGGAAAACATGCTCCATGTCGCTGTGCCTTGTCTCCTAATCGTCGCCAAGTTATCAGCGCACTGTTTGCACAGCCTTATAATTTATCGACTGACCATGCAAAATCTTTTTCCCTGTTGCGGGTGCCCAGGCTCGGTCCCAAAACTCTGTTCGTGGGTGCTAGGCTATTAATTGTTATTTAATTTTTTTCCTACACACACACACACACACACACACAAACATGCCCTGACAGGCGTGTTGTCTCGTTTCGGCTTGTTTCTTATCACAGCTCAGCCATCGACTATCGGCAGCTGCAGCTGCTGCTGCAACTCTGGAAGCTACATTAAGTATGGCCATAGGCCTGACTGCAGAGCTGTCAAAATACGTTTATCGCTAGATCTCTATATAAGTAAACTTAAATGTATCTCAAAAGAAGTGTCAGGTTTTTATGTTTACTTTACTGCTTTTTTTTACTTTGCTCAAAAGCTAACTAACTTTAAATTTGCCTTTGCAAGATGTGGTTTATGGACTAGGAAATCAGGCATGCAACATAATTGCACTTTAATTTTTATCAAGACTTTGAATATAATCATTAAAGTGGAAAACGAATTAATAGAAGTGAAAACTATTTTTTTAATAGTTCTAAATTTAAGATTTGCATTCTAGAACTATAATAATTAAATATAAAAAATAATATTTCGATTTAATGTTAAGAAACCTATTAAATAAAATTTACAAAATACTATAAATTTTATTTTATTATAATATATTTTCCGTTTATTTTAGCATTTTAGGATTTATTTCAATTTATAAAGCTTTTGAAAAACCTTTTACTAATATACAAACTTAATTAAATTAAATCCAAGAATCTTTATTAATTTTTGTTTCATATATTTATTTATTTATTTAAAATAAAATTAGTAAGTTTAGTTTATCGTTTTCCCAATTCTCAAGTAAAGAACTTAATACTGATAAAGCCAATATGGTGTATAAAATAAATATATATATATGTGTATAATATCTAATTATTAAATGAATATTGCTTCACTTTCTTATATTTATTATATTATTTTATTAGTTATTTATTTGTTTATTTATAATTTCTTTTTGACACATGCTTAAAATAGATCACATCCGATTGTTAAAGTTATCTATTGATCTCTAAAAATGATGACTTATTTTGTGAGTGTGTTGCTTTTTATTTTTAGTATATTTTCACTCTTTTAATTTGCGCTGAATGCCTGCCCCACAACTTGGACGCATTTTAGCCGCCAGGCAGCACCACTAACTATTTTTGCTTGCCACCGTGGCAGCTTAGTGTTGCATTTAGTTTTGATTGCCACCGTTGCGGTGCTTGTGGTTCGGTGGCTGCATTTTACATACATAAATATATATTTGCTTGAATTGCCTGCAAGCTGGCGGCCAGTGGGGCAAATTACATGGATTTCAGCATTTTGGCCGCTTGGCGTTTAGTTTATCGCGCCACTGTTGGCCACCGTTTCTGGCCGTCGTATCTTTGTCAGAGATGCCAAGCGACAACCGACAACTGACAACATCTAAAACGAATCCATATCAGGTTTTTCTTCTATCGTTCACGTTTGTGTTGAAAGTGGTTTTATTTTTTTAAAGAGATTCCGCTGCAGCGGCTTGTGTGGGATTTTTTATAGTGTATGTGGCTATTAAAAGTCGCCCATCGGTGACTAGAAAGTAAAAGTGCCTGGATGCATATTGTCCATGCATGCATATATTGTGTAAATGGGCTATGGGGCTGGCCAAGCAATTAATTCGGAAATTGCTTTCCAGCAGCCAAATTGTCTGTTAGTTAGGTGCGTTTTCATTGCAGCAAATTGTTAACCGTATAAGTGAGATATGTGGCCTAAAAGTGTGGGTTATGATTGAGTTGAGGCATTGAATTGACAGACAGCTGAGAGATTTTTCGCAAGTGGCTAAGATAAACGTGTATTAACTTGTTTATGTAGATTAAGGTGATTGCATTTGAAATTGATGAGGTAATTACATTTAGTTTTGATTAGAAAAGTGTTTGTACTGAGTTTTGTGTTAAGTCGAAGTGTGAAGCAGTTGACTATGGAAATTTATTTAAATTTAAATTTATCAATATATGTGCTGAACTATTTATACTTTTTTACAAAATAGATATATATATATTTTTTATATATATTATTTATTTACATTCTATCTAGACGACAATAAATAAATTTTTAAATGGAAGCAAATTTACAGAGGATTTAAAATAGATATATTTTACAATTATTTTAAACTCTTCAGTTTATATTAAATGCCTTTCACTTAACTTAAATATAGTTATAAATACTCGAATCGTTTTTTTAAATCAGTTAAAACAAATGCATGTTAAGTGTTGAAAGTAGTCTACTCTGCTTATCGACAATCTACACAACTTGACCTTAAATTGTTAACTGTCACACATTTATCATTTGGCGAGGGGCCGTTCAATATACAATGCATACAATAATATATTATGCGTGCACCATTCTTCGACGGGACAAGCGAGTTCAATGCCAGTGTAAAAGACAACGGCAACGCTTTAACATTATCAATTTAAATAAAACACATATGTATATATATATATATATATATATATGTATTTGTGCTTTGGTTATTTTTTATTTGGTCGCCACGAAGCAATTCGAGCAACATTTCAACGCGCCTACGGTCAAATGAAATATGTCAGACATGCAGATATTTACGCATTTAAATAAATACTCGCTGCGGCTGCGGATACTGCCAACCGATTCGTAATCGAGCAAAACAGACCGAGTTAACCGAACGACCGAATAACCAACATGATTTTCATTCAGCTTCATTCATTTCCTGCTACTGACCTGGCCTGCTTTTTACTCTACACTAAAAGGTTGTCTAGCTATGTGCGAATATTTGTTTATAGCAAATATAAATAATATTAAACACAAAAAAGGAAAAACAACTATTAGACTGTTTGGTACATTTTTAAATATATGTGTTTTCCTTTAAACTTGAGCAATTTTATTTAAGTATATAGACAAATAAGAAACACAAAACTTTACAAAAACTTTGCTTTGAAATTAAATGTTTTATATGCTGTTTTGAAGGAAGATGTAAAGAAAAGATAATATTATTTAAAATGCGAATTTGCACAAGTTTAAATAAATCCTTCGTTAAGAAATCCAAACCAACTTTGCATCCGATCCGATATTTATATCCAAACTACCAAGTGTATAATAACTTCGATGATCCTTAATTGGTTATATCTTTGGCTTAAGCAAACAAGTTGGTCGCTAACGAGCCAGGGGCCCACAACAAGATAATTTGTTATGCTCGGCAGACGAATGGGGCACAGAGAACAACAACGGCAACAACAATAAACGGGCCAAAGCTTCGCCAGCTGGGTTGTGATGGACGCGACCACACACGTGAGCATTGGGAGCCACCGCCACGACGGAGCCAATCAGCAATGGTAATGAGCAGCGTCCAAGTTTAAGACCAAGACGCAACCTGGCAATCGGGTAAAGCCACCAGGCAGAGAGTCATCTATCAAAAGCGCCGCTGCGGCTTCGATTTGGTCGAAGCAACTCAGCACCTAGCTAAGTATGTGTGTGTGTGTGTGTGTGTGGGTATACATAACATGTGTATGCCCTACCCATCATTTTTGCACCGCCATCAGCCCAGGCCTAGACCTAACCTCATGTTTATTAATGACGTCGGCGCATCCTGGCGCTTTGCGTAAATTTCTGTAATTGGTTGTGGTTGAATGCGTGCCGGGGTAGAAGGCGGCTACTCGCTCCTTGCTCCTTGCTCCTGCTTAACAGTTATTAGTTACGGTTTGCGTTATTGGGAAACACTTGAGCGTCAGAATGTTTAGATTCTGTCTTGTTTCGGTCCTTTGCGTCCCCTCCCGCCCTCATACCTGGCTGCCAGCCTATCCCGTTGCGGTTGATTGATTTCTATGCTGATTGCTGAATGCAAATGTAAATTTGTGGACTGTGTGTCCACCTTAACTAAGAGTATTTAGTGCAATGGTAAACTTCACTCGACTGTCCTGTTGCATCATCCGCATTCAATGAAGCTTGTCGAGGGACAATGTTTGCAGTCGGCAGTCGAAGGGTCTCGAACTCTATAAAGGAGCTTTACTTGCCCAAAGTGCATTAGAGCATTACAAAATGTACATAATATGCATATGCATATATGCATATATACACATATTTATATATTCGATTCATTGTTGTTGAAATTTTAGACCATTCAACTAAGTAAAGCAGCAAATTCGTTTCCAATTGGCTTTTTTGTTACATGTGCACAAAACATTTTCACATAATATTTCGTTGTACCTTTTCTTTTCATTTTTTCTGAACAAGTTTCATTTTATGCTGTGTGAGTGTTATCGAAATAAAAATGCATAAATTTTATGTCATGGGAACTGAACAGACGGTATTTTTATACAATGCTCATGTAAATAGTCTGCAGTGGAGTTTGGGGTATCGAAATTGGTCAAAACGCTTAAATTGTGCATCAATGTGGAAGTTTTCTGCATATAAAAAACATATATATATAGTATATGCATATATGTATTTAGTAAACAAATGATAAATATTGCACAAACAAATGCGGGAAAAAAACATTTTAGATTTAGTAAAATATTACGATTTAAGTGGAATTCTTTTTGTGTAACTGAAAACTCATGGAAATTTGTATTATGTTTGTAATGCAACAAACGATAACGAGTATGGCAATAAATAAGCTACATTTAATTAACTCAGATACCAATCTACCAATTGGCTGAAGCGCTTTTCATAAAAGCCAAGTTAACCATCTACCATCTACACAGGCAACGTAATTGCTATTCCAGCTCTCTCTCCCGCTTTTCTTCTTCATTTACTTACCAATTTCGAGAGCTGCCACGCCCATCGTCGAACTGGATGGGCTGGTAACAACAGCTGTGGCGACTGCAGCAATCCCAATGCCAATGCCAATGTTACTGGGTGCGCTCAATAAAATCAAGCTCAATGTCAGCCAGCATAAAGTTTTACTGTTATTAACAGCACCATGACGCTGAATGCGGCAATAACTTTTTAAATAATTTGTTGCAAAATGCCAGCAGCTGGTGCCGTACTCTCCGAACTTCTTCCGGCATTGTCGTCCATTCGAAATGGGCCTTTCAATTCCACGCGGACCATCAATAGACAAATGTTGTTGGCCCGATTCGTGTTCCGAACGAATCGAACTCAATTGTTGTTGTAATTTTATCGCAGGCATTTTGACTTTTGTTTCGGTTTTACACTTATGTTTACACGTTCCAAGTCATCTTATTAGGCTGTAAAGATAGAAGGAAAATGTTGATAAATGAGGCATAATTGTTGGAACATTTTTTAAATTTTGCAAACTTAATTGGCGTGCCTTTAAGAATGTCAGCCAGACAGGCTCACTTGCCTGCTTACGGGCCGACACTTTTTCCATGCCCCCCCCCCCCCCCCTTCCCCTGGGGCCCCACTAAATACATCATTGTCAGCAAATTAATGTGACGTGACCTTGCAAACTGTCGCGTTTTTGTCACATGACAGCAAGTCATGTGGCAAACGTTGCGCAGTTCCTCGGCACGATTTCTGAGCACTGAGCAAGCAAAATTTATGTAAAATGTCAGACACACAAACCTCCCCCTTCCCCTCTCCTTTTTCTTTCAGCTTAGCGACATGCCAAAACGTGTCAAAATACAAAAATATAAACAGCGCGAAAAACTGTTGGAAAACGCTTCGGCTTGGGTAAGTCTGATGTTTGCCCTTTAGGCAGCCGGAAATGCGACAAAAAGAGCAACAACATCGACCAAGGACCGTGCCGAGTTTTAAACAGGCCAACAAATTTAAGCTGGCTAAAAAAGCAACACGCGATAGTCAGATTTATGGCAGACACTGTTGCCTGTTGACAATGGGAGAAACCAGTGAAAGTTGTTGCTAAGAAGTTGTTGCGATTGCAAAAAAAAACGTTAAATCAAATTGACTAAGAGGACTTAAGTGCTTTAAGTTCAATAAAGTATATATATTATAGATACTTATTTTTTATTTGATTAATTTTATTATTAAATTTGATTTTTAAATAATTAAATAAAATACTTCACTTTGATTTTGGAATTAACTTCTTAAACCTTTTCAAATGAAATATTGTATATATATAAATACTAGACTGAATTTCTTTGAATTTCTTTTAATGATATTTGATTTCTTTAAGTAAAGTATATTTATTTAAGTATATTTATTATATTTATATATTTGTTATTTGCTTAATTTTATAATTAAATTTTATTATTAAATAATAAAATAAAATACTTAATTTTGTTTTTGGAAATAGCTCCTTTTCCTATTCAAATGCAATATTGTGTGTATGCATATATTAAAGGCATATATTAATTATTTAAATTTATGAAAAATTCTAGACTGAATTTCTCTTAATGTCTTTTAATGATATTTGATTTCTTAGAGATAATTCAACATTGTATATATGCATATATAAAATAAGGTTCATATAATGACTTGACTTAATTTCTCTCAATATCCATTGATTTCCTAGAGTAAATTCAATATTAAATCAATTCAAGTCTATATTAACACACATCACAAACCACACTCTTAAACAAATGCATCTTAAAGTAGTATTCACACTTAAAGATGTAAATGTGTGTAATTTATGTACTATTTACATCAGTGCGATCTCTATATAAAGCACTTTTTAATTTCCATCATGATAGTTTCCATGTTCAGAGTCTATGCTAAAGTGTCTCGAAAAAGATCAAAAGCGTGCAAACACACAAAGGAAATTTCGCAGGCAAGCGGCAAATGCCGACGCGAATTCGCTCAAGCAATTAATAAAACGCAAAAAGAAAAGCAAAGTGAAAAAAGAAAAAAAAAAATCAAATAAAGAAGAAAACTAAACGACAAACGTTGAGGCCGTTTTGTGGCTTTGGCCTGGGATCTGTTATGGTTACTGGGGCTGCAAGCTAGAAAGAGATAGTGCGAGGGAGGCAGAGCGAGAAAGGCGCAAGGAGGTGAGGGCCACAGTGGCGCCCACACTTCCTTTCATATGCGAAATGAAAAATTTTACGCCAACTTGACAGTGGAAGTGGCAGCAAAGTTGCAAATGTGCCTTGTTGTTGTCGCACTCAATGCTGTTGTTGTTGTTGTTGTTGCTGTTGTTGTTGTCGGCGGCATAGTCCCAAATAAAAGGCATAAAATTTGCCAGCCCGCCACTTGAACACAGAGAGTCGCATAGTTTTTATGGCCATGGGTCGGCCTTTTAATGCGCTCCATGTTCGCAGCAGTAGTTGCAATTGCAATTGCAATGAAACAGCAGCTGGTCGCCTCGCTTAGGCTCCACTTTGTACTGGAAAGGAAGGGGAAGGGGGAGGAGTAGGGGACAGTTGGGTATCCGCTGGTTATCTGTCTGTCTGTGGGCTGGCACCGTTTGCGTTTCGTTTCTTCGGTAGCCGCAGTCAAATGCAAATTTTTTTATGTGACGAAAGCAAAAAACAGATGCGTGAAAAGCGGCGCGTCGCCTTTTTTTTCGTGACGGGGCAGATCGGGTTGGGGTTGGGGTTGGGGTTGGGGTTGAGGGCAGGCATTGGAGGCGTCGGCGGACATTGGGTCAGACAAACACAAACACACACGCACACACACACACACACACACAGAGAGATCACACAGAGGTCGTTGCGCGTAGCCTGGTAGCCATATGAAGATATATATGTCTGTATATATATAAATGATTGCTTTCGAAAAGTGCAGTTGGGCGAAAGACGACAGAAAACTGTAAAACTGTAAAAAAAAGAAATGTGTACAAGATCGCGTTGAGATATGATCAGTTGAAGTAATTTAATTATGGTAACATTTCAGTTTAATAGTTTTTAGATGTCTGCAAAGTTAATGGCAGACATAAATTAAAGAAATTATTAATGATATCTTCACATTTCGTTAATAGCAAAATATTTTCTTTTGAATATGTGTATTAATAATGACATGATTTATGATGTTAAAGTAAAAATTTTGGCATTAAATTTTTACTTTCTTTCTTTGATAAGTTAAACTGGGATTATATATAAGTTTATGCGATAATATAAATAAGCTTATGCGTAAGAAATTAATTGCCCTTTTCTTTTATAAACTTATCATATACATATTTAATATTTAATGCAATTGTAATAGAATTTAGCCAAATTTTAACTTATGTGTCTCTATTAGTACGACTATCTAAATAAATCATAATCTAATTAAATATAAATAATTTAAAATGAGTGCTCTTCTGTGGTTATTCCATACTTGAAAAAGAGCAAAAGCAACCTGCCAGAGGGGCCCATCATTTAGCGTAGACTGCAACCGCAACTAATGCAGGCAACAAATGCTACCAAAACAGTTTACAATAACCAGGCCCGGAGTGTCAACAGTAGCAGCAGCCGCTGCCGCCACATAACCCACAGCCCAAAGCAACTGCAGCTTGCACTCGGCTACCAAAGGATCCCCAGCCCAGCTCAGTTTAGCGCTGATTAGCTAATAACATTGACTGCCAATTATTGTCTGTGGCTGCACCCGCTTCGATAGCCCCCCCCCCCCCCCCCCCCCCCCCCCCCCCCCCCCCCCCCCCTTCAGTTTGTCCCCCCTCCCTTCTCTTGCCAGTCAGACAGACGGTGCAGACAGACATTGCAGACGCCCTGGCATGTCATTCATTTGGTTTTCTATGCCTGGGCAGCCCATTCTCGAGTCGCTGAAAGTACCGTTGCCCGCGGCCTGGCCATATTATTTTCGCACTCGCCGTCGACTGAGTCACTAAAAAGCCGCATTTTATTTGCACTCCAAGACGCGAAACTCTGCGCCAAAAATTATTACGCGCCCAACAGGCAACAACAGCAACAACAACTGCCCCACGATGCAATCTAAATTGTTGTTGTTGTTGTTGTTGTCGTTGTTGCTGCAGCATTTTGCTTTCTTTTTGCTGCTGCTTCTGCTGCTGCTGCTGTTGTATGTAGCCTGGCATTTAATTGCCACATGCAACACATGTTGACGACGCCAACGCGAGCGCCACAGAAAAAAAAGCAAAGGACAGCTTGGAAAATTAATAGAAAAATATATATATATATATATGTATACTTTTTAACCATTTTTTAATTTGGGCTCTTGTGGGCGGCAACAACAACATCAGCATTTTTTTCTTCTCGCTTTTTGCAATTTCCTCTGGGTGTACAATTTCATCGTAATTGTGGTTAATGTTATGGATATTTTATGTGGGAACTGAAGCGAGACTAAGTCGTTGTGGAGTGGGGCAGAGCAATGCTAAGCGGTTGTTAAAATTGTAGACAAGATTAATATGGCGATATTCTATTAGGTCTTAAGAATTTGTAATTTGTAATTTCCAATTGTTGATTAAAATTGCTAAATAAAACTTATACAGATGCTTACAATTAATTATTTAAAGTTGGTTTATATGCATATGTCTATTTTGAATAGTAGTTTGTATTTTAAAAAACCAATTAATAATGTTACTGAATATCCCTTAAACATTTATGAAATAAATGGGTTTTTATGCATTCTTGAAATAGTTATGAATTATCAAAATATTTTGCATTTATGTTAAAAGCTTCAAGTTTTTATATATTAAAGATTAAATGTTCTTTATTGGTAAATAGCATAAAAATAAGTTATAAAATCGAGGTAATTTTTCATGCAAGCAAATAAAATTATAAACACTCTATTTAACACACATATATTAATAAATAAATAATCTTTTTAGTTCTTGTATTAATCCTTGAATACATTCCATTCAATTGTCTCACCTAATAGCAAACTAAATCTTTAAATAGTCTCTGCAAATTTCTTTTGAAAGCACTTCAAAGCCTCTGTCTCAATTGCAAACAGTTTGTGCAAGTCACATATTCTCAATGGGTTCAAGACACGCAGCAGTTTTTGCTAACCGGCTAAAATGACAACCAAGCTAAGTTCAATGCCACCGAAAAAAAACAAAAAAAATATAAAAAAATATGCCATAATTTAGCCAAAGCGCAGCGTCAGGGCCAAAAGCTGCCCTTGGTCAGGCCCAGGCCTGCCAGCTCCTGCCAGCTCCCCCGGGGCCTTGGCTTGCATACCATTCAATGTCGGGCATAAATTTTCCACCGTGCGCCTCTGTGCAGAGCTAAAAATGTAATAAACAATTTTTTGCCTGGCATTCTTTTTTTTTCATTTTATTTTTTTTTTTTTGTGCTGCAACGCGTCTGAAAATATGCAGGCGGTGGCCACAGAACAATAGAGAAACCATTTTAGCAATTTTTAACATTTTCTTTAATATATTTTCCGTGCCAGGCGACGGCAGCGACACAAAAAACACTTTATCATTGAAAATGCTGCAAATGTGACGACGACCAAAAGCACTGGCAAAAATATTTTTGTATAATGGACGCAGTTTTTTGCCACACGAAAAATTAAAAAGGAAACTAGAAATGAAAATTTTGCTAAAATGCACCGAAAGTTGTTTGCGCTATAAAATATGTAAATATAATATTGTTGGTGTGGAAATATTTAGATGGGAATTGAATGGTATATGATATATTTTAAATAGCTTTTTTTTTAATTATTTACATGTTATTGCTTGCATTTTTTTAACTATTGAACAATAAATTATATACTTTTATTTAGAAATTTTTATTGCTTACTTATGCACACATAAAAAATAATTAAACATATTTTACAATTATTTAAATTAAAATTTTAAATATCTATTTATTTTTGCAATTCTTTTATTGAGTTCTTTTCTATGATTTCAAGTCTATACATGGTTTTTTATATCCAATTACTTTTTGAATTTATAATTTATTTTTGTTTTTAGTAAGGATTGTTTTTAATTACTTTAAAGTATGTTAACACATTTTCAGGCTTAATTTCATATGCCAATATGTTTTTCAAAGGAATTATACCCCACTAAAAGCTGCAAGGAGAGCATCTCATGGTCAAAGCCGGCAGACAAGGCTAACAACGACAACGACAACAACAACAACAACAACGTTGAGTTCAACGGAAAGTGCAAAATGTTGTACTCACAAATTTTTGCATTGTGTTTTTTGTTAATTGCATACAAAAGTCGCACAAGTCGCCTGGGTCGCCAAAAGGTCGCAAAGAAATAGAAAAAAAAAGAAAAGAAATGAAAACCAAAAAAAAAAATCGTCACATGCGAATATGGCAAACAATTCAACACTTTTCGGCTGTTAGACTGTTGCTGTCTGTCGGTCTGTCTGTCGGTCTGTCTCTCAGTCTGTCTGCTTGCCGGACACATTACAACACTCCCCCAAGTTGGCTGCACTTTTTTTGTTCTTGCTGTTGTTGGCTCACTTCTTGGCTAAGGCCAGGCTAAGGCTTAGAGCGGGCGATGTGGCCAGACGTTGAAATTAAATGCGCAAAAATTACGCTGCAATTATGCGGCGTCAGAGACGTTTTGTGAAAAATTATGGCTCTGGGAATTTTCTCGCTGTGCCAGCGAAAGTTTTCCGTTTTTCGCCCGGCTTATATATTTTATGGTCATGTAAATGGCAAAACTGAAGCCCCATCGTGCACATCCTCAACCGAGCTGGGCCTGGGGTCTAATAATCGCCCTGCGAGTGTGAAGTGTTTGCTTTTTGCGTAGGTTGTTAGGGGAAGGGGGCTGGGGCGGACCATAGAAATTGCAGTTGATGATTAGGCGTGAAATATGAAATATGCGGCGGCCATGGCTGCGAAAAAAATATATGTGTCCGAAATGTGTCCGGGGAGTGGCTCAGGTGAATGGTGTTTCAGCTATTCAGGTGTGTGAGTCTATTCAGCTGATTTGGGCATGGGAAAATCTGAGTTGGTAGAAGTAAAAAATCGGTATATATAAGATTGGGGCATATAAGAAGTGTATGTTTTCGGAGGAACTTTAACCAGAGTGCATAATTTATATAGTTAATTTTATTACACATATTTATAGAAAGTCTTTGTGTGTCACAAAAGTAAAGTATAGGAATTCACAGCAAATAAATGCTGTATAATAAATATATATTAAGCATTTAATAAAAAACCGGACCTTTCAAACCTTTCGCTTCATCAATACTCCTATAGACATTTAAATGATATGTTATTTTTTGAAAAATACATAAAAAAAATTCTTTTGTATACTATATATAAATATAAATTCAAATGATTTTAAATAGAAAATTTATTAAATGGTTAAAATATTTTTTATAGAATTGAATACAATGTAAGCCATTTATTCTTAACCAGGAAATAAGCTGGTTTTCTTTAAGCCCGTCATACGGGGAATAATAAATATAAGAAATGTATAAGAGGAGGTCTTTTTGAGTAAGTAAAAGTCTATATAAATAGTGTATATACAAACGAAGATAAAGTACTCCAGTGTTGACGAATTATCATTGTAAAAATATTTACAATCTACTTCTTTAAAATGCCTTCATTAAACATCCATAAAATTTAATAAAATAATGTATAAAAGTTAACTAAGTAAATGAAACAGATTATTTTTGTTGAAATCATTAATTAATTAATAATTAAGTCTACAAAC
The DNA here is from genome assembly GCA_004143845.1 of Drosophila lacertosa. NCBI lineage: Eukaryota > Metazoa > Arthropoda > Insecta > Diptera > Drosophilidae > Drosophila > Drosophila lacertosa. Next base: position 18,003 of record SCDZ01000543.1, on the reverse strand, counting down.
TTATAAATATAGTTATTTTTAAACTAACTGCTTATATAAATTTTAGTAGTTAAACGCAAAATACAAAAAAACATTTTTAGTTTGATGCTTAAATTGATTTGACTAGAATGCATTTAATTAAATTTATTCCTATTATACAAGTATTCATAAATATTTGTAAATACATACAGATATTATATTTGTGATTCATAAAAATAACTTAAATATAAGAATTGCAACCTTGTCAAACTGAAAGCCAAAAAGGGATCAGACATTGATATCAACCGACAGATACAACTGTATTCAGTTCATGATTAAATCTATAAAGAAGATATCAAAGTTTTACTGTAAACTTAAAGCAAAAGCTACTTACATAATATTATTGCAAGCGTGTAAAAAAATATAAATTACATTTTTACGACTATTGAATCATAACAATTACGCGAAAATGTATAGGTATATATAAAAAGTGTATAACTGTTAGTTACTCGCAAGCAGCTTAAGTTATCAGTTCTGTTTGCTTATATATACATATATAAACATATATATACATATATATTTGTGTAACATTTTTGCCGTACCCATCTGTGAGTTGGTTGTGCTTACTTTTAACAACCTGGGCTAAGGCATTACGATTCTGGTGCCATGTCGTTTGCTTTTTGCACAACAATTTCAGCGCATAAAACGCAAAAAACCTTTGGCCCTAACAGTCATAAATGCGAACGATTCGCCGGACGGACAGACAGAAGGACAGACAGACGGACGGACGGACGACTCGCCGAAGAGCTGTCAAAATGGCTCGCGGCTAAAGTGGAGACCGAGGCTAAGGCTAAACGTGGGGCTAGGACTGGGCCAGGGGCGTGATGGAAAGGGGGGGAGGGGGAAGGGGCGAATTTACACGCCCCCACGACGCACATGGGGCAAGAAAAGATGCCGCGTCGCATCGATGCGGGCACCTTGTGAAGTGGGTGGAGCCGCGACTAGTTAGAAGAGCCAAGTGCTAGGCGAAATTAAAATAAAAATGCATAAATATGAATGATGAAGACATAAAAAGGCAAAAGGCAGCATGTCAGACAGACTCTGCGGAAGGAGACTCTGCGAACCGAGGCGAGTGCTTAAAATGATTTCAATTTCCAGTTGAATGAGTTGCGCCGTGAATGTTATAAATTTAACAGTCGTCATAATATTTTGAAATCAAAACTGCACTATAAACTAAAATACTAAATGGAAGTTGCAACGTGCAACGTGCAACGTGCAACTTGCAGCTGTGAGCCAAAGTTGCGACCTGGGAACTGCGAACCGGGAATTTGAAGTAGAGACGCAGCTGGCGTTGACAGTGCCGAGCTGGCAAAGGAGAATAAGGAGACGAAGGAGAAGGAGGAGAAGGCGGAGGAGGAGGCTTGGCTTGCCTGAACTGACTCTCTGTCTGTCTGTCTGTCGCTGTGCCAGGCCGTTTAATAGCTTTTCGGGGCAGAGTCGTACAAGAAACACAAGAAACACGCCCACAAAACCCAGTCAAGAGTACTAGTTGCTGTTGTTGTTGCTGTTGTTGTTGTTGCTATCGTTGTTGTTGTTGTTGGAAACGCCTACCTAATCATTTTGGCGTTGACACTTGACACTTGCAAAAGAAATGCGACAACAACGGCAATGTCTTTGTCTTACGTCTTGGTTTTGGTTTCAGCCTCCCCTCGATTCCGCATACGACATGTTGTACGAGAGCTGTTTTAAAATTACTTTTTTTTTCTTCTTTCTTTCTGTCCCGTTTGCCACTTGCCAGATGTGCTTTTGTGTAAATGTGCTTGTGCGTGTTTTGGTCTTTGAAGATTGCGACCAACAAAGTAGCAGCTAGCAGCTGAATGGAGTTAAACGCGCTCTCTCTCTCTGTCTGTGGAAGACTAAGTTGTTTGGTTTTATAGATACGTTTGTAAATGGCACGATAAGATTGTTAAATTAGATTTAGTGTTGGAATGGGTAAGTTATTTTTTATAGTTTTGCATAGCAATGAATAAAGAATGCTTACGATAAAGTAAATAGTAAAGAGTTTAAACTTAAGGGTTATATATAAACTTGGTCTATAAAAATGAATTGAATTAAATACCATATATAAAAAATAATGCTTAAAGATTTTAATACATATTTTTATCCAAAATGAGTTTCCGCTTTAACTAAAAGTTTTATTTAAACAAATCTATAAATAAGTTTAATTCTTATATTCAATTAAATAATAGGGCATTAGCTTAGGCAGCTTCCCTTCAAGATTTCAGCTTCTTTCGCATCGCTGATGAATCTTTTTTATCAAAGATATTCACCCACACTCAGTTGTTGCTGACAGCCTCTGTTGGTAATTGATTTGTTATTTTTTTAAAAATGTAGCTAAACTCTATAAATTATGCACTCAAGACTGTCTCAATTCCCGACTGAGAAGTCGCCTCCGCTGAGGCGTGGCAATTTGTGTGTTGCATGCAAAACGTTGCCAGCCGCCAAATGACGCATGACAAACAAAATCAATAAGAAAAGCTGCAAAACTTTACAGAATTGCCAACTCAGAACATTTTTGTGGTCGCTTCAATTCACAGAGTCTTTCTTTCTATATAAAAAAAAAAAAATCGAAAACACGCTTATTTAAGCAATAATTTCTTAACGCTCTTTTCGCAGGTTCGCTTTTTTGTTTTTTTTTGTTTTTTTTTTTTGATTAATGGTCCCGCTCATAAAGTGACACATTGAAAATTGGAAAGCAAATCAAGCACAAAAAGCAGCCGAAAAGTCGCAAGGCAAACGCATGAAATCAGCAAAAAAATAAAAATAAATAAATAATAAAAAGGGGCCAAGAGGAAATTGTTGCTAAAAGTGTAAAAAGTTGAGCCGCTGCCCGCCCAAAAGGTCGTCAAAGTGAAAAATTCGATAAACGAAAATGGACAACGCCAGCAAAAGCAGCGCCAACTGCGACTGAGGCAGCGACTGCGAACTGAGGCAGCAACAATGGCGCAGCGCACGAATTGAAACGGAAATCCTTATTGAACTAGAGTGATCCTGATGGGGGGAAGGGAAATGCCCTCAAGGCGCAGGAAGCAAGGAGCACGATTCGCAGGCCGCGCTGCCAAACCGGAAAAAGCATGCTGCCCCCAAAATTTGTGCTGAGTGGCAGCTGAGAGTTACTCCTGCTGCTGCTGCTGCTGCTGCCACTTGGAGGCTCGGGCATTGTCCAGCGGCGGATGCTTAATGGCAACGCGACACAAAACACAGACGCAGCACACACGTAACGCGCCGGAAACGCTGTGGAAATGCCTTTTTCCAAAAGCGCCTCGACCAAATGTCACTCAACCAGCAGCAGCAGCAGCAGCTGCAGACTCACAAATGTTCCCATTGACCAACGCTGGAAATTATTTTACAACATTTACACTTGAAGACATGTAATCAGAGACAGGTTCTTGATTATTGGCCTTTACCCTTCGTTTCTAGAGGTGAGTGCATGCAGCATTTTTTAATGGCCAATTTGATTACAAAGTTGAGCCCAAATTTGTTTATGAGAAAGGAAAATTTTTAAACGAAGTTTTATTCTTTGGTATACACAGTTTAGCATACTCCTGCTTCAAATAGTTTTCGCTTATTTTTAGATAAACTTAAAAAAAAACGAAGTTCTAAAAATTCTTGTAAATAATAAAAATCAATTTTCAACAATATAAAATAAAAATTGGTGCTAATCTTTTTACTAATATTTTTTTAAAAATTAATTCGAACATAGATTAGATAAGCACAAATCTCAATTAATCAATTTTTAAAATTTGAGCTATGAACTAATTTAAAACTAAAATATAAACTAATTTTAACGCTTGTTTTTTAATTTTAATAATGGGCCGATTGTCCCTTCTTGAGAATGGGTATATAATACAGTTTTTCGATCGGGCAAATTTGTCGATATTGACGCAAATTATATATTTGAATTTGAATGACGAATTTTATATTATATTCCATCCTTCCAATTACTTTCAGTTCATTGCATTAAATAAGTCAAATTTGAATTTATTAAAATATATTTTTTTAAGATAAACTTAATTTTGGGTTTTTAATTAATAAATACAACCATTAAAACTTGTTATTATTTAATAAAGGGAATATATTTTTTAAAGATTATATGTATGTGAATTTTAGAATTCATTCAACAAACAAGATTATAAGCATTATATATACTGAATATGATTTAAATAATAACCACTCACAAAGCAATCTTTGAGCCCAGTCAACCACAATGGGATACAAATTACTTAGCAGGCTTTAAAATTTGAAGTCAGTTTCACATAAGCAATTAAATCAAGTATATATGAGCTTAGCTAAACTTAAAAATACGTTTGCTTTGCCATCAAGAAAACAGATTATCTTTTGGACAGTAAATCGCCTAGTTGCAATTTAGTTACCTCAACTGTTTGTGAATCATGACTTAAACCGAGTTAACCTATTTTGGCCAGAGCTGCGCCCTTTTGTGTGTTATAACTGAGTCTTTGTGTTTTTATCTCGGGGCAGAATTGCAATGACCGCCTCCACTTTTCAGCAGATTAACACGTTCGGCTCTGGACGTAGCCACAACAACTTTAATTAAGAGCCAGACTGAAAGCACAGTTAGTGCCTGAACCTGCCACAAAAACACTTGTTAGCCAAGTTGCTGGTGCTGCAGTTGCTGCTGCTGCTGCTGTCAAAACAAACGCAGAGCCCAATTGAGCTGAGGTTCTCTTGAGAGAACACCCACTTGTGTGTCCAGTCGTTGGCCAATCTGTCTTAACTGCCAATTTGCGTAAAAATGTGCTGGCACACACACACACACAAACACACACACACACATGCAAAATAGGCCAGGCCCGTAACCGGGCCTCTTTTTGGCCAGGTGCTGGATGTGCTGATTTTTCATTTAATATCGCAAAAAGGAAGCTCTAAACGGGCCCCGATTCTCATCTCAACTCAACTCATCTCGCATCTCTCCTCTCTTGGTCTCTGTGGATTGGCACCTCGTGAGCTGGGGCAAATGGACACATGGCGCCCGTAGTTTTAAGCATAACGAATTGGATTGTCATGCCAATCGATAAATATTTGCACATGGCCAGCTACAACGAGGCGCCTCTTAATGTGGGCTAAGTGGCTGGCCGGGGCTGGCATGGGGCAAGCTGCAGCTCAGCAAAGCTACATTTCTGCCACATGACGTGGCAAGCGTATTAGGCCAAACAAGTCCGAGCGAGCGAGATAGCCTTTGGTCAATATTAAATGACAACATTCGGAGCGTGCCTCGTGCGGGCCACCCAAAAAAGGATGTGCTCCTTGCACAGTCCTCGCTGCGTTTGCCAAATAGAATTTAAATCTGTTAAATCCTCGTACATGACAGTTTTCTGTGTTGAATTTGTCTTTGCTTCAATTGTTGCTATCTTCACTCGTCTTCTTCCTCTTCTTCTTCATTTTTTTTTTTTATTTATTTTTGCTTATGGCTGCTGGCAGAGCTCCAAGCAGCAAGTCCTGCCTGCCTGAATGCAGGCTCCTGTGGATTTCATCTTTAAGCTTACGCTTTAGGTGCTGTCTGTGGTTAGGTCTCGAGGTGATTTTGATTGAGTGCGATTTGTACTTTGTGTTGCCTACGTGTTTTGGTTTTTTAAATAATATTTACCTCATGTGTGCTGGGTTTTTTTTTCTATTTTCGTTTTTTTTTTTGTGTATCTAGGATTTATTGTTGGCTCTGGTTTCTGATTGCGACTTTCACTTTTATCGTTGCTCGTAGATGGCAACGGATATTGTTTGATATTATTTGCTGTTTGCCATTTACTTTTTAGTTGGGACGACATTGCTGCAGACATTGCCAAGTTACTATTTACTCAGCCGTAAGAAAGGAAATGGATTTATTATAGGTATAACATAGAAGGAAATTGTTATGGGACGCACAGCAAGAAGAACAAGAAGAAGAGGCATACGATGATAGACCACTTAATGATGGGGTTGCTAAATTCGAAATTGCGACAGTTAAAGTAATTTCTAAGAATTTCAGTAGAAAATATATACAAAATCTGCCATTTATTCTTGAAAATAATTGCAGAGTTCTTTAATTCGTTATGCATTCAATAAGTGAGATAGCATTGGGTGCTCGTGGGAAATTGAATATGTAATATAACAATGTTAATTGAACTGTAGAAAAAGTTTCGATATTTCGCAATTCATTTCAATAATAATAATTAAAATAAATAATATTTTCTCCAGCAGAGTATAAAAATGTTGGTATAAAATGATTCAGATCTAAGTGGTAACTACTTGAAAATGAAACCTTAGCAGTTTGTTACCTTTAAAGTATAAATGTGTATTAAGTCATTTTTAATTGTATATATTTATGTTATATTAAAAAAATGTTTTAGAATAATAAAAAATCAAAAGGCAATTAGAAATGTTTGCATTACATATGACAAGAAAATATTATAAATTCTTTTAAATTGCATTTAAAAGTAAGCCACAAAATAATTATGTTAAAATCAACATAATCTCAAATGGTTTTCTATATATGGTATATATATAGTATGATATGTTTACTAACTTATTAAGCTAAAATATGAACAGTTGTCTTTGCAATAGACCTTATGTAAGAAAAACTTCTCATATTAGAAACCTTTATTTCCATGTTGACAATAATAATGATAGGTTCAAATACGTTACTGGGAAAATTATTAATAGTAATTGTAAAAGTAGCATACTTTGATATAAATGATCGATTAGTAGCCCTTATAAAAACTTTCTCATCTTACCATACTTATAAGCTTAGCTATATCAAAAAGCCCAGCTTAAGTTTTCTCTAAAGTATGAAATTCTTTCCATTTAACTACTCGTTTCACCTGTCACTTTCACATTAACGACTGGCATGTGTCACGAAATGGCCTCCAGCTCTTTAATGCCTAAATGTTCAGGCATCTGAACTGGATCACATGTGTGCCAAACTTACGCAGCTATCGCCATTCCAGATTGGACACAAACAATTTCTCAAGTTCAATGCACACAGCTGGCTGAGGCCAATGGCCTGCAGATAATCCAGGCGGCCTACAACTGGCGGCCATAAATATCTGATCTGGTCGTAAACTAAACAAATTAGCGCTCGCCATAGGCTTTGTTGCTGGGCACTCAACCTAATGCTAAATCGATCGGAGGCCAAATGCAAAACATAAACATAAACTCGGTCAAAAGAGTTGCGCTAAAAGAATAAAACAAAAAAAAAATGTAACAAAATTGTGAGACAGTCCAGTTCCGAAACATTTTACGATTGCAATAAACGGACTAAAGAGCAGGCAGCATTGCTTTTGAAATTGATTTATGGGGCGATAACATTAACAAGCATTCGGCCCAATAGATCATCTATTGAATTAGCACTTGACGCCCCAGCGAAATTACAGCGAAATGGGTCTTAAAACTGGGAACACCTAGAAAGTGGCCAGCTAGGGTTCTACTTCTTACCACGTTAGTATAAAAGCCACTCGTGATCGCCACTTGAAGCACAGTCATCACCCACTGAAGCTACCAAGATGTTCAAGCAATCTACTCTCAGTTTGTTTTTCCTAACTGCCTTTTTGGCCATCGCCACTGCGGGCCACTTTGGCTCTGGCGAAGCCTCTGGACGCAAAGCGGGTGAGTAAAGGATTCGACTTAGGATTGGGCAAGAATACTTTTTAGGCACCAAAAATATTTAGAGGGTAATTAGCTGAACAACTTTTGTTGGATTATAAAAGAGTTTAAGTTTAGGGCAGGAATTGCATTGGAATATAAAGACTTTTCAAAAATATAACGAACAGGATTAACAAATGGATTATTAAACAGTTTTAGTAAAGCAATTCAATAGGAAAGACATTTGTGTTAGGACTTTGTTTTACAAGCTTAAAAAATCATATAAAACCAGATTTTATCCTTAACTTTGTCATCGCAAAGGATTTCCTTTATGGCAACAAATTGTTTAATAAATAAAAAAAATCGATCTTAGGGATTTTAAATAGTTTGTTAAGCTATCTAAAATATTATTAAATCAAAAGGACACGACAATCATAAAGAAATAACACTTAGCCTAAATTTGTCCACTTAATGGGATTCTTTTAAAACGCCAATAGTCTCATGAATAATTTGATCGATGTTAAGAAAATTCGAAAAGTTTTTTAAGATATCGAGAGATATATCCTTCAATATTTCTTTCTGCCTCCTAAAGTGGTTTAGTTTTTAAAGTCGCTCTTTTGTTCCTATTAGGCTTCAATTATAGACATAGACTCTTTCTTTTCTTTAACTCCACTCACTTTTTTTCCTCCACTTGACTTCTCCCAAAACCCACAGTTCACGCTGAGATTCAGCCACGTCTGCTGCTCTGGAATAGGCGCAATGACAACAGCCCGCAACAACCCATTGTGATTGTGACGCCCAACCAGGGCGGTGATTCCGATAGGCGTCGTCCCCAATGGCCGGACTTTTATCCCTACCCACAGTACCCATCGTATCCGTCGTTCCCACAGCGTCCACCATTCCAGTATCCCGGATTGAATGATTATCTAAATGGAAGTGCTGGATCAATTGTTATTATCAATCCGAACAATGCCCAGAATCTCAGTTTTCCCGCTGCTGCGGCGGCAACAACAACCGCTGGTGGCCGAAGTGGAGGAAATCGTCGCAATTCTATTCCGCTGATTGATCTGCTGCAGGGTCTCAATGCCCAGGAGGAGGATGCCGATGTGATCACCGCCCTGGACAATGAGTCGGAGGCGGCGGCGGCTGCCCAAGCACCACTCGCCCAATACGGCGGCGGCGAGGAGCGCGACGAGGAGATGGCCGAGGACGAGCTGGCTCTGCTGGAGCGTCAGGCAGCTCGCGGACTGAGCACCAAGCACCTGCTCTCGTTTCTGCTGCAGGACAAGCGTCGGAGGCGCTTCCAGGAGGCCGTTGCCGGCATCTACCTGAGGAACTACAATCAGAAATGAAAGTGAGCCGCGTGAATTTTGTATGAGGCGCAGTTGAGAATCGAAGGCAAATAAATTGAAATTATCCTTGGCACTAGCAAAAGCCAAACCAAACTAAACCCAACTCTGCTCACTATTTGTCTTCATTATGCCGTTTGCCATGGTGCGCACTTTATCATAGTCCCCCGGAGAAATCTAAGCTGAGTTGTTTCTCGTTTCTCGTTTCTCCTTGTCTCAGCACTTCTGGCTTTGTTTGGCTCCGCTTCACGTATCCTTTTCCATTTCATATACATATATAAATTTATATATACATATATGTATATGTATGTTTGTTTTGCTATTTTTTGGGTTTGCTGCAACATTTGGGCGAATTCGCAGCAGTCGCAGCACTAAAATAATCTGCAACTGCAGTTGAAATATTTATTTGCAATTCCCCAAACTAACGTGTGCTTCTCCAACTGTCTTTCTCTCTGTCTCACTCTCTTTTTCACTCTTTTTCCTTTCTCTTTCTCTGCTATAAAGTGTAAGCACAGGTAGCTGAGTTTTGGAATGGGAACATCATTGGGTTGGTTTCCCTTCGCTGGCATCTGCAGCAACTGAAAGTTGGCTGCATTTATTGTTCCAGGCGAACAACTTTTCTCAGATAGAGAAAAATGCATTTAAACTTGTTGCGCATAATTAGTTGAAAATTTGCAATTTTTATTTTAATAGGATAACATAAATATGTTATATAAAAATATTCCATTCAGTTATGTAGATGGCATAAAATATTAAAATTAAATTAAAAAATAATTACGCAGAATGGGAAAAAAAAGCTTTTAACATGTATTAACATTTACTTCGATTGGGTTTTGTTTGTTAATTTTTTTTATATAACACCATATAGAAAATATTTGCATATTTGTAAAAACCTTTTAGCCTGCTTTTATTAATTTGGCTTTCTTTTGTTGCCTCGCTGCATAATATAATACATTATAAAAGCTAGTTTGTTCCGCACAAAACTTTGCAGACTTAAAGCTGAGGCATATTTCGCAGACGGCATAAACTTTCGGAAGGACGAGAGTGAGTTAGAGGCATTGGATGCAGTAGCTCTCAAACTATGCATGTCTCGAATTCCGTTGCCCATTTCATTGTAGCTGGTCCGCTTCGCATCGCAACGCAGAACGCTAACAAAAACAAACTAAAAAAAAAGGAGAAGGAAACTATAAATGGCAGCCCACCTGGCATAACCCCAGGCTTTAAGCCCGGTCGGGAGGAGTCTGGCAAACTCCGTTGGCAGACTTTTTATGCAGCACAGCCCGTGCACAGGAACACGGACGGGGTCCTTGTTGCTGCCTGCCGTCGTTTGTTGCATGTCCTGCGGCGACCGAACTTGTTTGAAATTTGACGTGTGTAGTTTGCCGTCCTGGTGGCAACTGGAAGGAGTTGCACTTTTTTTTTTTTTTTTTGTTGCAAATTTATATGCAAGCTGCACGAAAAATGTTCGTTTCAATTTCGCTTTTCTTTTTTGCCTTTTGCGCTCGGCTTCGCTTAACAAATTGATGAATGTCTCTTGGCCTAAAGAAGCTGGCCAACTTTAGTAAGATGAATGCTTGCGCAGGCAAATGACAGGCATCTTGATTTTTGAGTGCATAATGACAGGAGCAGGCGCCACCGGGCATCTAATTGGTTGGCAGTCGCCCTTAAAGTGCTCCTACAAATGGCAGCCAAAAAAGCAGTGCGAACATATTTAACCAAAAATAGAATAGAAAAAAAAAATCAACAAAAGGGAAATGGGAAATAAAGGGAACAGCATCAAAGGCAACCGGATAAGCGGAGGAGGCGTCAACATCATCTCTAACGTCGTCGTCGTCGTCGTCGTGGTTTGTCTCGGTTTGCAATTTCACAAATGGATTTGTTGTAATTTCTTTTGCCACAGCACCTGATGCTCACACAGCGACAGATAGATAGACAGACAGACGGACAGAGGGACAGACAGACAGAGGGACATTCAGACAGTGCAAACAGAAATACACAAAACACAAACAATGTGGAAATAGGAAATAACAAAAAGGCGAACTCAGTTCGCTGCAAACGGTGGAAACTTTTACACTTTACACATTTTCACATATGAAAATATTTTTTGCAAGTTTTTATCACTACTCCAAAGACACACACACACACACAGTTCCCCGTTCCAATACAAAACATTTATGGGATTTGTGTTTGCCAGACATGTTTGCATTTTGTATATGCGATATGTTTGAAAATCCCATTTCTGGCATTGCCAACGGGGAAAGGGATTTGGGTTTGGGTTTGGGTTTGGAACTTCGCACAAGCTTCTCGTTTAGGACATGCTTTCCTTTTTTCAGATACTTTTTTTATTCGCCAAAGAATCGACACAAGTTTAAAGTTAACGAAGCACTTTTCGGAATGAAAAGAAATTATGATGAGCATTACAAATTATTGATTCATTCATTTTATTTATGTTATTTACTTGTGAATTATTAAATGTTGATTTATAGGCTTTAAAAGTACATATATATACGTTTTGCTGTTGACTTATTAAATATTATTTAAATACACAACACTTTTACAAATATTTGAATGGGCTTAAATAATTTATATTGAATGGGCGCAAATATTTTGAGATATCGTTAACAAAATATGTTTTAAATGAGTAAATTAAATGGCAATTTAATAAAAAAAGTATTTGCACATTTATAATTCGTAAACATACTATATATAAGTATATATATATTTAAAAAAAACAAGCCTTAATCCTAGCTTATTAAAACGAATTGTCATTTTTAATTTGAATTAAACTTTGCAAATATATGAGCTGATAAGTTATTTAAGAGCGCATTTTGCAATTATTTTTATAAAATACAAATGAAAGGGTTTTCTGTATTTACAATAAATATAAATAATAAAAGAAGAAATACCACTTTTAGTAATTACATATGTCATGTTTTATTTTGGTGAGATAATAATAAAGAAAATTTGTTTAATATTCCAAAATAAACTTAATTTAATTCATTTTAATTATTTCTAAAAATATATTAAGACTATATCTGTATATATAGGTAATTCTTTTAACCCACACTATTTAAAGTTTCTTCTCCTCGATTTCAACCTGTTATTTCCTTTCTTTAAGTAATGACTTTTCAACATAAACTAACCCAATCGTTACGGTACTTTCTACTCTTCCTAATAGTCTGGCCAATCTTGATGATGATCCACTGTGTCTGCTGTCTAATGAAAAATTAACAATTTGCGTGCTAGTTAAATTTTGGCACATTTTCAGTAACTGCGCGTGCCTGTCTAAGGGAACTGAATATACATACATATATATTTATTATTAATATGGGAGCCCGAAAAAACTTTCCAGCCATAATGACCACAACTGACCATGGCAAACACTTGGCCCCAAAGCTGTTGTTGTTTCGCTTTATAAATGACTTTCGTTCACGTTAGCGTTGTCGACGACGTCCTCAAACTTAAGTCATAATTTTCCATCATCATTTTCTATTTTTCTATTTATTATGTCCGAGTTTTGTTGTTGCTGTTGTTGTTGCTGTTGTTGCCATGTCCTTGTTGTAGTTCAGCATGATTAGTTTCTTCGCTCCTTCGCTATCTCTATCTCTTTCTGGCCAAGTCTGCCTGTCGCCATATTATATTGTATTTAGCTTGCCAAGTTTATGTGTGGCTATAAGCAAATTGAGGTTATGTTGACTTTGTTTAGAGCTTTTGCTTTATTGTTGTTGTTCTATCGTTTTTAGCTGTGATTTCGCTTCGTTTCACTATTTGCCTGATTGATGCGCCCGATAGATTGTTGATTGAGTGCTGAACGTTATATTTTTAGATAAGAAATGTATTTCCTCTATTTTATGGGCTTTACTCTGCCAATTGGAAAAGCAGTGATTGTATTTTACGATATGCATATAAATATTTCTGATTATTGAGTGTAGAAGGCAAGTTTAAAGGCGACAGAAGTGAAATGATTTGCTTTAGAAGAATGAAACTTAATATGTTTAAATTACTTGAGAGTTTTTTGATGTAAAAATTAAATTAATGTTAATTGTTATTATATATAAATTAAATTTTAAAAAAGAGTTCGTAGAAAGTTATTCCAAGTTATAATAGGATTTATTGTTATTGATTTATAAGATTTTATTTTATGCTTAATGATTAAAGAACAGATATGGAATACTTTAAAGAATATATCCCCATTATCAGTAGATACATTGAATGTTTTTTTTGTTTCTTTTTTCTTCTTTCATTAAAGCTATTCGTTTAAAATTGTGCATAGTTTCATTTTTGTAGGCATTGCAGATACAAGAAACGAACCTCAATTTAATATATATCGTTCTATCGTTCAGTTCCAAGCTAAGATCATACAATTTATCTCTGATTTTTCATATAATAAAATTCGCTAAAGTTCATGACAACTCTTTTAGAATCAAATACACTATAAAATCTTTCGTTAATAATTATAACAGCCTCAAATTGACTTTAACTATTTAACATGTTTTACACTAGGTAATAAACCCAGTTCAACTCTTTCATTTTGCAACACTATTACCATAAATAAGGAAAAACGAAACCAAAAAAAAAAAAAAATAAAATAAAAATGCATAAGCAAAACCGAAAAATACGCCCACGTCCAAACGGCAATAAAATTATATAGAAATCACCGAGGGCGCACAATAAATTCGAAAATGAAATGAAATGTGCCGCCAACTGGCAACAACATTATGTCAAGTGTGCATGCAGGCGACACCTGCAACACAAATCGGGAGGGAAACAAATATATATACACATATACATATATATATATATAGATATATATGGGAACTGCGGAAGCAATGTATTTGGGTGGACATATGCTGTGAGGTTCGTGTGTGCTTTGTAGGCTGCTCCGATTACAGGCAAAAATACAAAAAAAATATATATAAAATAAAATATTGAACAATGTTTGGCGCATTTTATACTTTGATGTGCGCTGGCGCATTTTGTGTGCTATTTTTAAATGTTCGCAGCGTTCGCACAGCAGGTGGCGTAAGATTGTGGCCCAGGCAGGTCGACAAGTAAACTATGCCTGGGTCTCGGGTCTATGAAGTGCCGACCCAGGGAACGTGACCAACTAGCCAAGTTGTTGACAAAAAACATTGTTCGCAGCGTCCACTTGAAACTGTCAATAAATCAATGAACATTTGTCATGCACACGCCCCACGGAACGTTGCCTCAAGATTTGCCAATTCCCGGCCAGAGTTTCTTTCAGGCAAGTGCTGTAAAAAAGACCTTGCAGTCTCCTATTTTTTTTATTTTTTTTTGCTTTTGTCTTTTACCTGTTGCGCAGGCGCCGCTCAGCACTGTTTATGAGGGTGCTGCTTTTTGTTGTTCTTCAAGTCAGCTCAATTGATTAGATTAACGGCCCGAGATAACAACAGGCAAACTGGCAAACTGGCAACTGCTACAGTTTACTGTTACTGACCACAGAGCAGACTCTGGCGCAGCCCGCAGAGTTCCCAGTCCCATGTTGTCCACTGCAGACACATAAATCATTTTTGTTTATTAATATCTTTGGGATTCTGCCCGTCCTCCTGCTTTGATTCCTTTTATTTTGCTTTTATTTTGGCAAGTTTGTTTTGTTAGTTTTCAAAATCGATTTACAAATTTATATGCAAGTGGAGTTGGGGCAGACGATGCGCAGTTTTATTATCGTGCCTCTTGTCGGATGGACATAAAAATCCTTAAAATGAAAAGAATATGAAATACAGGAAACTTATAAAAATATGCCTCTTTTTTTCATATTTGCCTAAAAACTTTTAATGTTTTAGTTATTCTTTTATAGTTTATATAATTCAGTAAACTTATTTGTTGTTTAAAGTTTTAAAATACCCATTTTTAAATATTTATATTTAATACATAAATATAATTTTTATTCAACTTTACAATTACCTGTCGATTGATTTTTAAACTGCTTCGGATAAAAAATAATCCGAAATGTTTTATGGTGTAAATATAATATGAAAGAAGAGTCAGGTATGTCAATAATGTTGATTAAGTTTATATAAGTATGCTGATTTATTTACAAATATTTGGATAAAATCTAAGGCAACATTGGATAAGAGTTTAACCCAATGCCTTTTTTTCTACTATAGAATATATGTAGAGTTGAAAGGTAACATATCTAAATGGCATTAAAAATTATTTAATTTATATTTTTTTGTGATGTCTTAAAACCTATATAAAACAGGCATTTTATATTTTTTAATGCTGAAAGATTTATAAGAAAGAAAGAAGTATTGAAGTATTAATTACATATTGTATTGTATTTTTTATATGTATTATCTCTAGGCCAACTTATTTGATTTTCATGGGAAAAAACTTAGAGACTCTCGAAATTGTTTTAATTAATATTGCATACGCCCATCTCTAAGTTATTTGTGGCATTTGGCAACTCACTTTTTAGCATATTAATTTGATACATTTAATCTTTTGAAAATGCAAAGTAAATAAACAAACTGAGAAAAAAGAAAACAAAAACTAAACATGAATAATGAATGCCCCACGCAGACTCACTTTTTTTGTTATAAATATTCATACGAAAAGAAAGAGAAAAAAATAGTTGACCACTTGAAAGAAAATCAGATAAACGAATTGAATTGAATTGAATTTAGTTAGTCGGCAGCAACATTTTAATGCGTTACACATTGTGTAGGCAGGGGAAAAGAAAAACCTGCCTCCATTCGCTTCGCTCTGCCCATTTTCAATAGGTTTTCTTCAACTAATTAACGTGGCACAAATTAGCGGGATGCCCCCTGGCGGAGATCTCATTTTTTTTTTAACGTTATGGTAAACACAAGATTTCGAAACTAGATTCGATCGCCACCCGCGGTGCCTTCGTCCAGAGTCGCTTAGGAAAATGGTTTAATAAATTAATTACCTACGCTAAGATTCACAATCAAGTGGCACAAGTAGCCGTTGTTCGAGGCATATTCTCCAGATCTAATTCTGTAATTTAGTTCCACTGAGAAAAGTTCAAAGTTGATAGCAGGTTTTTTAATTAGATGAAACTGAATTTTTTTAAAATTATTTTTCTGTTTTCTCTCTTTGTGTATTGAAGTCTTGATGGAATATTTAGAATTTGAAATAGCTGAAGTAGCACTTTCTTTTGACTGAATAAAGAATAAGAAAATTCGAAATATGGTCTTATGTTTCACAAGTGCTTCATTTGATTTTTAATAATATTTATATCTATTGTTCATCTAGTCCATATCCCATACATTTTTGTTTCTTTTTTTTATTATTAGTATTTCTTCTATTTATTGAGATTATTTATTTATAGAATTACTATTACTATAGAATTACTATTAGTGCATATTACTATTCATAAATAGTTTTAGTTTTTACTATTTTTTTGACAAGAGATTTTGTCGCATCCGCTTTTAATTATTTGTTTATATAAATTTTATTTACTTCAATACATCATTTTAAATATATTGTAGTGCATTCAATGTTCACCATTGCCCAGTTTACACATTTCTCTTACATTCTGTGGCGTCTATTGTCACATTTTTTGTTATCGCTCTTTAAATCTGATTCAATGAAAATGATTTGATTAAATTAGTTCTCTGATTCTGTGTGTGTGTGCCCATCTGATCGTTGTCATCTTCATCAGTGGGTTAGTCAGCTACTCAGTTGTGTCTTCGTTAGTGCGTCATCAAGAGCAAAGTTTTATGTTCAGTTTTCTTTCTTTTCACTTGAGCACAAGACGAAGTGGAGACTTTGGGACCGCACTTGTTTTAAATTAATCTTCATTAGGGTCAGCCAGATAATAATACATTGATGGGGAGTGGGGCCTTTCGAGGTCGTAGCTGGGCATATGTTGCAAGTTTCCGAGTACCCGCACTTGCCACGCCCCCACACCCGGAGCTGCCTTCGCCCGTGACCCTGCTTGTTGTTTTTGTTGTTGTTGTTGTTGTTGGGGTAAACTTTGATTGAATTTTCATTAATTTTTGCTGCGGTCACAACTTTTTCAGCGCAAATGTGCGCCATAAATCATAGCAGGGTATAAAAATTATAAATGTATATAGTTATATATAGTATATATAGAATTTTGCAACTGGAGAATGTTGTCAACTTTTCACTTTTAATTAGTTGGCGAGCGGCTAAAAATTTGGGTCACGTTGCACGAAGGGTGGCATAAATCAAAAATGCACTTGTGCAAATATTTGAGCCAACAATTTTTGCGTCATGCATGCCACCTAAAAGTATGCAACATTGCGCAGCAGCGTCAGCAGCAGCGGCAGCATCAGCAGCTGCGGCAGCTGGGCGTGGCAAGCCAAGAGGAGGAGCTGTTCATGCCTGCGGCCTGTGGCACATAAAACATTTTCGAACAATACCGAAAAGTGCGACACAGTAGCTAATAAAAATTAATTTAAAAGCCGCACACAATTTATTTCAATCAGCAGCAGCAGCATGCAAATCGCAAATCTCTTTCTACAGCAACTAAACGAACGGATAATTTTTGATTAACTTTGATAAACTTGTGAAGCGACTCGAAGCGACGACTTTAAAGCACCTGGCAAAGACAAGAACAACATCAGACAACAACAACAACTGTAACTAGTCTGGCATAACATGGCCAACAGACTGTTTGGACTGCCCAGTCTCTCTTCCTCTTTCTCTTCCTCTTCCGCCCCATCTCTTTAACACTCCGCCGGTTTCTCTCTGTCGAACTTATCCAGCAGACATGTAAATTATGTTGGTTTTGTCCAGTTTGTGAATTTACCAGCATTCCGAACAGCAGACACCAGACTTTACCTCACACCCACTTTGTAAAAGCTCTCTGCTTTTTTGGGCTACTTCCCGTTATCTGTTCCTCTGTTATTGTGGCTTAAAGAGTTTCTAATTTTTAGGGTAATTTTTTGGTCTGTGTTTAAAATAAAGGAGATTGTTTTGGAATAACTATACTAACTATTCTTATTATTATTATTATTATTATTATTATTATTATTAATATTATAATTATTATAATTATTATTATTATTATTATTATTATTATTATTATTATTATTATTATTATTATTATTAT
>SCDZ01000542.1:0-86646 GCA_004143845.1 Drosophila lacertosa | reverse complement strand
TTTATTTATTTATTTATTTATTTATTTATTTATTTATTTATTTATTTATTTATTTATTTATTTATTTATTAATTTATTTATTTTTTTATTTATTTAATTATTTATTTTTTAGTATTTATTAATAGTTATTAATTTATGCTTTTACAGCACAGAGATGACAAGACTGACAAATGAACTGGAATCCGTTTATGTGGATGAGCGACGCGACGCCCTGGACAAGCTGCAGGCGGAGCACATTGAGGAGCTGCGTGCGCTGACCAATCGCTACACGGCCAACGAGGACGAGCTGCGTGCCGAGGTGAAAAACCAAGCCAAATATATTCCTATATCATATTTTATTTAGCCTATGTTTGCCATTTCAGATCGATGAGCTGACCGAGAATCTGGAGTTGAAGAAACAGGATTTTCTGGCGCTGCGCGAACGTTCGGACAATGCGCTGCTGCAGACGCGCATGCATTTGGATCGGGCGGATCGCGAGTTCCAGAATGCCATGTGCCGCGAGGAGGATCGACGTGTTGAGCTGGAGGAGAAGCTGCGCAAGGAGTTCGAGGAGGAGAAACAGGAAATGGAGGAGAAGTTCCGCGAACGTTTGGGTCAAGTCAAGGAGGAGTTCGCCAAGGAGCTGCAGCTGTCCACGCAGGACATGGTGGAAACGCATCGCAAGGAGCTGGGTGAGCAATTCCCAGCAGCACAGAAAGGAAGTTCACTTGACAGCCTCCTTTTTTTTTATTGTTCTATAGAAACCCAAAAGGCCAAGCTGCAAAGCGAAAAGGACGAGGCCATGCAGGAGCTGGTGGAGCGACATCGCGCCAAAATGGCCGCTGCCGAGGAACGAATCAAGTGAGTGGTTCTCCTTTTGTCCCGCACATCCTGCTAACTGTCGCTAGAGCTTAACGTAGTTGTGTGTACAGTGCCTGCCAATTAGTTTACCCACCAGCTGTGAATGCTTCAACTCATATTTCTTTCTTTTCTGCCTGCCACATTTTCATACATTTTACTTGTCTTCTGTTTTCTTTTTTTTTTTTTGATCATATCACACGCACAAACACGATCAGCTGCATTGGTTTTGATTGTGCGGCATCCGCTGCGACCGCCTTGTGTGTGCTTGCGAAGGGGGCGTGTCCGTATGCGCCCACCATCTATGTGCTATGTCTGACCATGTCGCCGTTGATCGCCTTCGCATGCTTAGTGTTCAATATAATCGCTGTGCTCTATATCAAATATCGTCATCTCTTGAACAACTCTTAACTGGCGCTAAGTCTTAAATATATATCTTGTTAATCAATCAATCATTTTGTTAAGTTTTTTGCTTGCTAGCCAAATCGGGAACAAAAGCTTTTCAAATAAATTACTTTTTAAAGTAACTTTAAATATATTTTTAAAATTTTGCTAACGTTTTTTTTTTTTTTGCAAAAGTTTAGTTTATGAAATGTTGTTCTTTACTTAAGCACTGCGTTTTTTCGCTGTGTGTATTTAGTTTATACGTATTACAAATATATATTTTACTTTTTCTTTTATGCTATAAACCTACCACAAACGCACACTCTCTCCCTCTCTCTATGTCTCTCTCTCTCTCTCTCTCTGCTTGTGTACAACCTCAAAACAACCTAACACCCAAAAACCAAATCGACAACAACAACAACAACAACAACAGCGATGTAGAGCTTCGGCACCAGCGCAATCTGAAGGACTTGAAGGCAGCCTACGATGCGGAGAAGGCGGCGCTGGACAAACGGGACATAAGCAATGCCAACGAGATCGAGCAGCTGCATCGCAAGTGCCGCTGCCTGACGAACCTGTAAGTAAACACACACAAACACACACACGCACGCCCTAACAGCGAATGTGCCCACGTCTCGTCGCTTAGCCATGTCGTGCTTAATGGTTGTGCCGCCAATCCTGGTTGCTAATCCTGTGCTCCTTGTGCTCCTTTTTGCAGCTTTGAGGAGATGCGCATGCGCTACGAGCGACGCGATCCGCGTGCGGAGGATCTGCGCGAGATTTCCGAGCTGCGCACGCGCTGCGACAGCCAGGAACGGGATCTGTTCGTGCTGACGGATCGCCTGCGCGAGATGCAGATCCAAATGGCCGAGCTGCAGCAGAGCGGCGAGAACGGGACAACGGCGGCAAAGAAGTCGGCGCTGAAGAAGCCGCCGCCGAAGACACTGGCCACCAGCTGTGACGTCATCTACGAGGAGAACGAGGAGCGTGAGTCGCCCGAACGCGTCCATGCGGCGGGCAGCTGCTCCTCCAACTCCAGTCAGGACAACGACGAGGATGAGGAGGCGGAGGCGGAGGCCGAGCTGGGCGAACAGGAGCCCAGCGACACCGAATCGAATCACACGATCGAAATCAACGGCAAGTGCAGCGATCGCATCAACGAGGACGACGTCCACATGATCTCGGCGGTGTGATCAGCGCGATCAGCGATCATTCTCCTCGAGAACGTGGCCGTTTTTCAGTTGGAGCTGTCGCTTGTCGCCAGTCGGGAGTTTTTCTTAACTGTCCGTGGTTTCCGTTGGCCAGCGATGTCCTTTAACTGCACCATTTGAGAGTTTTCAAAACACGCACAAACTAAACACACATAAAAATTGTAAAATATATATATGCTATGTAATTGGTTTATGAAACCGCCCAAAACAGAAAACAAACAAAAACAAAGAACGAAATAAATGTAAATATTTTTAGCAACTCTATGAAATACATTTAAAAATAAAAAATATTGAAAAATGTGTCGAATAAATTTAACAGTTTTAGTAAAACAAATTCCGCAAGCAACCCTAGCATATCCTGAAGGATATTAACTTGAGTGCATTCTTCAATTATTTTATTATTTTTATTTATTTTTTAAATATGTCTGGAATATTTACCAACACATATTGTTAATATTTTTAAAGTAATTTATAAAATATTTAATAATCTTTTTTAAAACTTCTAAGCCAATAAGGATAGCAAGCAATTTAAATTAAATTGTTTTAGAGAGCTTTTCTTCATAACATTTATTTTCACAATATATTCGCGACTTTACTTGTTTCCTTCTACACTCTTAAAGCCATTTTAGCCAGCTTTCGGCCTGGCCAACGAGCCAGAGCCAACTCCGCCACAAAAACCAATCCCGCTGCGGCATAGCATAAGCCAACCAGTTTCCAGGCCCACAGAAGATCCTCATTGGTGAGTGGAGCATTCGTGAGCTTTGGCCTGGTATTGATCAGATGTGGATGCCTGGGCATCGCAGCCGCCATTCGACGCATTGCGGTCTGGCTCCAATGCCTGATGAGGCCGACGTCGTGAGTCCTGTGGATGAAGTCGGTCAGAGAGCGCTTGTAAACGGAATTCTCAAGCACAAAGAACGCAATGGGGTAACTGTAGAATAGATTGAGGCCCGCAGAACGGCAGAAGGACTTTCTGTTGTGGTACAGCTGGAATCTATTGAACACCTGCCACATCTTGCTAAACACCTGGTAGGCATTGCTCGAGTTCAGCCCGAACAACATTTCGTTGCGCACCGAACTGGGCTCAAATTGAATGTTCCCGATGAGCAGCAGCTTCTCCCGCACCTGCATTATGGTCACGTTGGCGATGACGCGATCGAAGATGACGTTAATGCCGCTCTGGCGCAGCTCGTCGAGATTCTGGATGTGCCTGTGCTGCGGATGCTTGGTCAGCAGCGCGCTGAGATTGGCGTTGAAGAAGCCGCCGATCACCAGGCTGAACAAGCTCATGATCATCACGAACTGGCGCAGCGCAGGACTTCGGTAGCGGGCCAGGGCCACGGGCAGGCCCAGGACGCCGGCGAACGCTGGCAGATTGACAAGGATGCCGGCGCAGCTTTGCCTTGAGCGACGCCGCCGAATGCGGCTGTCGGCCAGCAGGAAGAGCGTCTCCAGCAGCGCGAACAGAAGATAGGCGGCCAGAATGATCAGCAGATAGCTTCGGAGTTGGCGGTAAACGTCGCCGACGCGCATTTCCTGGCCGCAGGGCACGACAATGAACAGTCGGGCGACGTCCGCGAAGACGGTGTGGCCCAGGTTCGTGGACTGGATGTGCGTGTGCATGGGCAGATCGATCTGGCCGCTCTCCACCAGCTGGCTCATGCTGCGGTCGTCGATGAAGACGCTCTCGTTCAGCGGACGCAGCGGCTGGAGTTGTATGTTGTGCTTCCGGGCGAACTCCGTGATCAGGCTGTAGACGTAGCCGCCCAGGACCTTTGTGCCCGTTAGCCTGTCCGTGACCAGAAACGTGCCCGGCGGATACAGACTGGGCACGGTTGTGGCCTGCTTCTGGCGAAAATCCAGCCAGGCTGTGGGAAACACGGGCTGGGAATTCGCCAGGTTAACGAGCTTGAAGGTTGGCCGTGGAAATGGCTGCAATCGATGTGCGGTTATCGATTTATCGATAGGTTGCAGCACCAGCAGATTGATCAGGTTGTATCGTTGTGCCCGCTCACTGATCATGAGCAGCATTTCCGGCAGCTGAGTTGACTCAGTTGAGAGCCAAATTATAATTGGCGTCTCCCGCATCCGATGCAGATTCAGCCCGAGGCGACTCAACAAGGCGGCGTCCGCCAGCTCTGAGAGGCAGGTGAGCACCAAGGAATCGCTGTTGAAGAGGTCCTTCACGCATACACTCGCTGATTCGTCCAGGCGCAGAGCGGGTATGCCCGACGGATTCATATGGCTTAGATAGCAGCTGTTGTCCTGGCGCCTTTTGATCAGCAGCAGCGTCTGAATGGATTTCGTCCTGTTTAGCTTGTCCACAAGATTGCTCACAAAGTTAATTGGCGCAGTTTCGGACTGCAAAATTGTTGGCTGGCCAAGAAGTTGGCCCGGCAAAAGCAGCAGCAACAGCAGCAGGCTAAGACAAATCGCGCTTTGGGCCAACATTGTGGGCCAAGTGTTTTAGACAAACTGAGCTCCAGCTGCGGCATTTTACGCTCTCCATTAATTTGTTGCACATTAATTTAATTGCTATTCAATATGCTGTCAATTGGTAGAGTCAACTTAGATTATGATCAAAGTTTATGTACAATTAAAAATGCATATCAAAAATAAAAACTAAGCAGACGGAGAAAAAATGTGTTCATAAACTTTTTTTAAATATAAAAATCAACCTATAATTGTTCTTAGCTTCTAATTTCGAATTTATTTGAAGCATTCCCCTTAAATCCGTTGGCTCCAACAGGTGATGCTTTTCAGATACCCTGTAGTCGTGTGCATTACAGTTAGACAAATTTGGAATTTGAATCAGCTGAAAATGCGTGCGAGTTGAGTTGAGTTCGTTGAGTTTGTTGCTTAGTTTAGGATTCGTTGAGTTTTCTCTTAATTTCATGCCAGCTTGTTTCATTTGGTGGAACACGTGTTTGATTTCGATTTCGTCGTTCTCTTTGGCGCTCTTTGTTTCGTTTCATGTAACCAGGCTCGGTTAATCCGTCGTTTGCGTTTCGTTGCATGCCGTCGTTTCTGTTCTGCTCGTTTAGTTTATCTGTTGGGCACCGTTGCGTTTCATTGCTACGTTTCGTTGCTGTTGCCGAGCAACTCTTGACGAGAGCGGACGTGTTATTTTTCGCAGCGGCAAATAAACTGCGAGCGCAACGAAAGAACAGACAGCGATAAATAGTACAAAACTCGCAGAAGGATAAAATCAAAAATCCAAGTGAAAGAACGTTTAACAGAACGCAATAGAATATAAATTCAATACTTGCCGTAATTTTTGTCGTCTTCTATAAAAAGTGTTTAAGTTTCGGGAATCATAAAAAATAAGAAATAAAAAGGAAATCTTTTATGTTGCACCTTTTGGTTTTATGTTTCGTTTTATGTTGTTATTTTTATTGCAATTGTGCGCAATTGAACATAAATAAAAATGTTTGTGCACAAATATAATTTAACGGTGCGCGTGTGCGGTGTATAATAACAAAACAGAACGCAGACAAGACAATCAAATAATTATAATACGAGGAGTATGACAAGCTCGAGAGCTTCACGTGCAGCATAAGAAGAAGTCGTGATAACACACACACACACACAACCACACGGATCGACAGACAGACAGCAGCATCAGTATTTTGTTGCTGTTGTTGTTGTTCTTGTCGTGTGCACGCTCATTCGCCGTTAACATCGTGTGTGTTCCCGCAGCATCAGCAGCAGCAGCAGCAGCAACAACAAAAACAAACGAGCAATTTTCGTGCGTCGACGGCGCTGCTGCCGGCTGCTGCAATTATGTGTAGCAGCAGCGACGTTTTAAATAAAAGGTAGACAGCCACAGCAGCACAACAACAAGAACGGGCAGAAGCTGTCGCTGCCTCAGCCTCAGCCTCAGTCGCCGTTGCCATCGCCGTTGCCGTCGTCGTCTCTGTCGCTGTCTCTTGCATGCAATTAATGTACACAGTTTTTTTTGCATACATAAATAACAAAAAACAACAACAACGACGACGAATACAATTTGTGTGTTTTTGCCGGCAGACGCATTCGAGGGCCGCCGCCCCAAAGGTCGTTGGCGCTAAGGTCACAGTCAGCACCGTCAGCGCAGCGAGAGGAAGCAGCGGAACCAGAGTGTGTGTTCAAAATTCTGCCAGTGCAAGTGTGACAAAAAAAAAAACGAAAACAAACAAGGAGCGAAGCAACAACAATTGAAGCGCTTTACGACTTCTGTCGCGCCATCAAACGGTAAACGCGTGTGCTTCGATAACATTTAACGCAAGCTATAACAGCAGCAGCATTCGCTGCGAACGTCAGCGTCAACGCAGACTCCCAAAATCGAATGGTAAGTGCCGCTACTTTTATTTCCCTTTACCCTTATGCGCTCTGTACGCATTCGCCGTTGTTATTGTAAATGATGATTTGCAGTCACCTTCAACTCAGCCTACGCTGTTATAATGCTTAGCTCTCTAAGCAGCCACTGCTCTCACTCGCTGAGTCTCCTCTCCAGACCACCTCTCTCACTGCTCTTGCTGCTAGCTAGCATCCAGTGAGCGTCGCATTTGAGGATATTCCTAATCCGTTTTATTGATTGCAGGCAGCACAGCTGGAGTGCCAGCATTACGTGTATATGTATAAGTGTGTGCGTATACGTGTGTTTTTGTATGTAGTTCTTGTTGGTTTTGTTGGCAATCTGTGTTGCTTTTTTTATGTTTTTACTTCTTCCTTGGCCACTACTCATTTGGGGTTGTTGTTCTTGTTGCTGCTGTTAAGCTATAAAATGTGTGCCTGCTGCGCTGCTCGACTGCTGTGGTGCTGACTTTGCTTTTCCTAGTTTTGTCATTCCATGTGTTTCATCAGCTGCCGCTGCCGCTGCCGCTGCCGTTGCCGGTTTGTGGGTGAAACGGTAAAAGCTTTAACTTCCTCTTGTTTTGTTATTCGTATGCTGCTGTTTTGTTTTTTGTTGCGCTCTGCAGCAAAAAATAACTTGATCAAAAAATTAAGAGAAATATGCGAAGCAGCTGCCCCCGTTGGGCATAACTCAATAATCACATCAAATGTCTCACTAACCACGGCCGCAAAGGCAACAACAGTGGCAACACCTCACTGTGGCAGCAGCACCAGGAGCAGGCAGAAGGTGTGTCCGCCACTTCAACTTGGCTGCGGCTCCTTCTTGGCCAACTAATGCCTTCGCTGCCGTCGCCGTCGCTGGTGCCGCCGCCGCACAGCTGCGCGCCATTTAAGTCGCTGACAAGTGTTTTGCCGGCATGTCCGGAATGCGTCCGACTCGCAGCAGCAAAAAGTGGCAGCCAACATTGCTACCAATTATGCGATAAGCATTCGTTCGCTGCCTTTGGGCCAGCGCTGGGCGCACTTTAAGCTACAGCAGCCCGAGCACCGAGCAGCAAGTGAAATGAGCTTTAAGCGCGAACAAATATAAAACGAAAAACTACAGCAGGCATAAAATTGTGAGTGCGATGAATAAAATACTACACTCATATTCATTCTGTGAGTAGTCGGCAAACAAAATAGGTGGCTTAAGCTAATTGCCGAACCATGAATACTCTTTTAATGTTGGCGCAATGCCAATTAAAACTGTCTATCTTGAATAAAATTATTTTAAAAAAGTGCACTTAAGATTTCTGTTTTAGATTAGACATATTTCTTCTTAAAGTGATCAATAGAAAACATATTTACTGTTAAAGATTTAAAATTCAACTTTGTATTTAAAAAAATTTACTATGCTAAACCAAAAAGCAGACTTTAAATTCATTTCAAATAAAAATTCTCATTTGTATAATTTCGATTATATGGCACATAAATTAAAAACAGGAAAAACGTGAAAAATCATGTTTTTTATGCTTGGCATAAATGATATATTAAAAAAATATACATTTTTTAAAAAATAAAAATAATAAATACACTTTGTGCCAATCAGTTGCATTTATGGGTAGCTCAAAAAGTTTCTTCAATTGGAATGGTAAAACCTTTGTTTAAAATAAATACCTAATCAAAAAGAAGCTACATTAAAAATGTAAAGAGTATTTATAAAAGCCAAAGTTAAAATATAAATATACAGTGAATTATTTGCGTCTTCATATAAATCAGTTACCCAAGTAATTGCTAGGTGTATGCTTGCCCTTGCCAGTAAATTTCTTAATCGGCAAGTGTGTTATTAAAGTAATTGTGCCACATTTGCAAAAGGGTATATATTCAGTGCAATAATAATGAAAATGCGCCTGGAAAAACTAACAAAAGGCCGCGTGCGCGCGGCCATCAAACGAAACGAAAAGCGTGCAGGCGCGGCAACAACAACAACACCAACGGCACCAACAACAGCAACAACAACAATAATAAGAGCAATGGGAATGACCTTATGCATTGCAAACTGCAAGGCAAACAAAGAGCCGCTAATGGGGCGCGGCGGGAGGATGGGCCGACCGGCGGGTCGGTTGTAGGGCGCTCGCAGGGACGTTGGTTGATGCTGTTGACGCAGAGATCAACGCTGCCCGAGAAACCGGTCGCTTGGGCCCGAGCCTGGGCCTGGCCCTCTGCCTGCGCCAGCGCCTGGGCTACTGCGGGGCAATTGGGGCACAAAGCATAAAAATCAGTCAAGAGTCGCCTCCACCGCGCGGTGGAACGTTGCGAACATTAAAAGCGACAAACAAACAAACGTACAGGTCCTGGCCGTGCTGGGCCCAAAAGGCGTCCCCGGCCCGGCTCGGTCCGGCCTGGGCCTGGGCCTGGGCCAAGCGTGGCAGCAGCAGAAATCGATTTTCTCGCAAACTTGGCCAGCCCGGGCTGGGCCGGGGCAGGCAGCCGCAGGCCATGAAACGCGCGCATTTTTCGGCCTCTCTTGTAAACGGCCCATATCCATTTGGCGCTGACCGAACGGCGGCGGCGACGAGTAATGGATACGGGGTTGTCCAGGCGCGCGCTCGATGCTGATGATGATGCCGGTCCGGCAGCAGCAGCACCAGCAGCAGCAGCAACAGCAGCAGCAAAATTGCAAGTCGAAACTGTCGTCGCTCTGCGTTGTTTAGTTGTTTTATGCCACGTTGTGTTGCGCCACGGCCATTGGTAATTGCAATTGCAATTTGGCCTAAGCCGCAGCAACAGTCCAGCGACAGTCGGACAGACTGGCCTTCACTTGGCAGATGAGTTCTTCTTTGGGGCACGGTTAGACTCAGAGCCAGAGTGTTCTGCTGGAGGTTTTGGTAAATCTGCAAATTGCATTCGCTAGTTGCCTCAAACTGTGCCTCGCTCGCAATGCTTTATTTAATTTGTGTTATAAATAAATTTGTTAATGCCATAATTCCGTTGCACTTCAATCTGTCTAGGTGTATATGTGTGTGTGTGTTTGTTTGTGTGTGTTTATTCCTTTGCGAGTCGCTGATTTATCACTAATTGAAATCATCTCAACTGGAGCCAAGCCCTAGGCAAAGCAAAAAAAGTGGGAAGCCGAAGATAAAATACTCTTATTTAGACAATTTTAAATTGTATATTCGAAACATTTTAATGGGAATTTTGATTAGCAATTCTTGTCTAAACAATTAATATTCAACGAATGTTAAGCTAATATCAATTATAAATTTTCAAATATTGACAAATAATTGTCTGGCAGTTTATGTATATCCTTGGGTTCAAAAACTGTCAAAATTAAGTTGTGTAAGAAAAATAATGCACTTTTCATTTTATTATTAAATATATTAAGTTTAAATATTTATGGGATTTCAATATAATTAACATTTATAAATGAACGAAAACCTAAAACAAGAATGAAATGATTAAAAAGTTGATTGGTAAGCATTTAATGCTGTTAACTAAGAAATTTCATTTGCACACACAAAATGCCAGACAAATGAATAATGCTCATTTGGAAGGGCATGGAAACAACTAAATTCTCGAAAAGTACAACATAATCTCAGCCAGAAACAATCTCTAAACTGAATGCTTGCCACAAAAGGCAGTGCTGGCAGGGGTAGTACGTGTGTGTGTGTGTGTTTTGGAGTGTGTGTGTGTGTTTGTGTTAGTGAGTGTCTAGGCCTAGACACGCAAAGGCAAAATTTGCATGGACCGTAGACCGTTCAGCAATTACCGCTGCTACTGCGGGGCACATCAATAGCTGTTGTTGTTGCTGTAGTTGTTGCTGTTGCTTGCAGCCTTTGCCACCTGCTTGTCTGGTAAATCTGTTTGTTGGCCTAGCTGCGTGTGTGTTCCGCTGGCTAAAATGACGTGACTGTCAATTGAGGGGCGCGGCTAGCTGAGCAGCATTTGGGGGCACAAGCTGATGCAGATGATGATGCTGCTGCTGCTGCAGTTTTTCTCTGCCCCCCACCCACAGCTGTTTTACTTTTTTTCAAGTGGTCTGCAGTGCAACACCCAACCAGTTGACGTTCTCAGTTCTTCTTGCCTTGGCTTGCACTCGAGTTTGCACTGATTTTGTTGTTGTTGTATCTTTAGCCTGGGCTCATCAGCAAAAACAACAAATCAACGCAGCGGCATCAATGACAAACCAACAACGAACAACAACAACGGGCAACGACAACTGGAACGACATGATTTTTGTTGCAAGGGGCATCCAACATCCACCAGGCGCACATCATCCATCCATTCAAAGTTTGAGTCCTCATTTTGTTGCTGTTGTTGATTTCGCTTTAATTATTGTTCCGTTTCGTCTGCCATTTGCAGCTTTTATTTTTTGTTGCCTGTTTTTGCTTATTTTGGTTTTCAATTCATTTTATTTGCACGCTTCCCAGGAGGGGTATTCAATAACAATGAGCCTACCACATTATTGAAATCATGCACAGGCAAAAACATTGCTTTGACTTAAAAATATATGATTAGGAAGGCAACAAAGTAAAGTTAAATGTTTTTATTAACAATTGTTTATTGCTTAAAAGTAAGTTAATTTTTTTTAAGCTTTTTTATACAGATTTTTTCTTATTAAAAATTGATAGTACTCAGTTGTGAGTTGTCTAGTTTCCCATAAATGATTTTATTAAAAAAGCTTCGCTACCTTTTCTTAAGGCCAAACCCATTTTCTCGCTGTTAATCTCCTTGGCAGTTTAGGCTTTTCACTTTGTTGATGTGCAATTGCATTCTACAGCCACACAGCACACAAATACATAGGCGTACTTTTTGCATTTCACTTTCCTTTGTGCAGAATGCAAAAGTTCGAAGCCCCCGAAACACTCCAACGGTTACTTTAACCGCCAACAAAACTGGCAATTCTAATGCAAAAAAAAAAGGAGTGTATATATAAAAAATGAAAAACAAAAACAAAATGTGCACCGTGCAGCATGCTGCATGCAGCCTCCTAGACAGAAGGAGGCATGCTGCGCTGCTGCAACGTTCTAGATATTTTAGTTTTTTTTTTTTACTTCGCTGCTGTTTTTTGGTTTTGTTAGTCATTTTGGTGCGACTTAAATTGCATTTTATTTCTGCAACGTTGCAAAACATTTATTTACTTTCATGGTTTGTTGAGTATTTGCCAAGCCACAAGGAACTGGCAACTGCCTGGCGCGCCAGGAGCTGCGAAAGGATGACGTAGACGTAGACGTAGAGTTCTCCAGCAGAAGCTGTTGACTGCTTTTGAACTTGTGTGTCGCATACTTAGACCGAAAAAAGAAAGCATAAAACTAACGTCTGTGGGGGAATGGTGTGGGGCCAAAGGGGGTTAGGCAGACATTTTGACATGCGTTGACATTGTGTGGGGCTGGGGGAAGGGGGTTGGGCTAAGTAGCTGGCTGGATTAAGCCAGAGCTTTGTCTTTGTCAGCTTTGGGAGCTAACGAGTGAGCGGCGGCCGCTGCAATTATGCGCTAATTAAATGCTACATAATTTTTCGAATGCCGAAGACAGCTAAAAAATGCATAACATATGTTGCACAGGCCCAACAATCTCAAACGAAACAGAAGCAGACCCTGGCCAGACCCCAGAACCCTGGGCACAGGCCCAGATCTGGAGCTGAAGACTCCGAGTGCGATCGCTTTTGTGAGCCGCAGGCGCGGGCACAAAGAAACAATTTTCAGAGACGGCAGCGCGGCCATAACCATAACATGTTTTGTTATTAATTATAGTTTACGCAACGCAGGGGACAGGCCGAAGACAACAACAATAACAGTCACTCAGTCTGTCAGTCAGTCAGACCGAGGCCGACGCAGGCAGGAAGCCAAGTTCTTGTTGACCATGTGCCACTGACTCGGCTGTTGTTGCAGCGGCTGCTGCAGAAACCGAAAGAAGGAGAGAGAATAAAAAAGAGTTCACTTAATTTGACGCACAAATGTCAGTCACAAGTTGCTGGCCCGGCCCGAACTGAGCTGGACTTGGCTCACCGAGGCGCGTCAGTTGTTTTGGATCGTTGCCTTTAGTTTTAAAATAACTCAATAACTAATCCAATCGGATGGTTAAGGACGAGCTCCTTCTGCAAAAGGGTTCATGTTTGCCCACGGCCAGCAGCAAGAACATGTGGCAGCAGCGACAATAAAAATTATCATAATTATATTTAAATTAATATGCAAGCAGCCCAAACACAAACACACTCTGTCAGCCTTCGCATAGCTAGCAATTTCCGCGCTCGACAAATTACAGGAAATGCCAAACACCAACACAAACAACAACAACAACAACAACGAGAGCACTGAACCCTTTTGACATTAACGCAGTTGTTGTTTGACTGCACCATTAATTAGAAAACAAGAATCGCTTTTCACACGTCGCGCCCACGCTAAAAATATTTAAGTTCTTCCCCAAATAAGCTAATCTATCTTGGGAACTCTAGGTGTTAAATAATGGCCATTATAACTTATATATAATCCCATATTTAAAAGTTTAGATTGTAGATTTAAGACTTCGATTTCATCTTTATATTACTCAAATTATTCTTGCTTTATATAATAGCTATTTATTTTATTTAATTTATCTTATTTAACTTTCGAGCCTTTCTTAAATTCCACTTCATGTTCAACAAACTGCAAGTTTATTATTTCTACTTCTTAAGTAAACTATACAGCGTGGCAAACACAATTTATAAGTTTTACGCGCAAAAATGTTCAAATAGTTTACCTTATATATATATGCATTTCTTTTTTTGAAACTTCTTAAACTTATTAAAGCGGGGTGAAAACTTTGAATTTCTCTTTCGTTTTTTATATATACATATATATATTTATTTTTTCGTTGCATTTGACATTTAATCGTCAGTTTAATGACGCCCTCGCAGTTGCCTTATGAATATTTTAATTAATTTTCATTGTTGGCTGTTTTCCTCTTTTTGGTTTTCCTTCCTTTTTTTTGCTCGTCTCGTAATTCATTAATTTATGCAAAATATTCGCATTGTAGTTGTTGTTGTGACAGGCGCGCGCATTTATTTATAATTTATATTGCAATTATAAACTAATATTGTTGTCGCTGGCGTGTTGTTCGCGTTGTTGTTGCTGTTGTTGTTTAATTGTAATTTATGCGCATTTTTAATTGCAGCTACAAAATTCGTATTCGCATTCGAATTCGGTGCATATCACAAAATACCGTTTGGCTTTTGTAGTTTTTGGGGCACATAAATTAAATAATTTAAGTTAATTTTGCACTCGCAATACGATTTTATTATTATTTAATTATACCCTTTGCATAATTTATGCTAAATTGTGTGTTATTTCATTTTATTGATTGCCTCCAATATGTTGGCATTAATCATATGGTTTAAGTTCGCTTCGTTATGCCCTGTAATAAATTAAATAAATGCGAAGGGTGTTTAAGTTGGGTAAACTTAGGTTTTCAGAGCTTTAAAGAGATATCAGTATCTCTCTAATTCTTCTCTTTGTGACATATGGCTCTTTATTTCTTAGTGCAGGGCATCTTTTAGTCGCGTAAACTCTTTTCTCTGTTTGGGTTAGTCGCTGCTCATCAGTCCCAATGATAAATTGACTTTAAAATGCTCTACGCCAAAGACAACTAAATGATTTAGTTGCCGCCTTTGTTCTTGTCATTTGTTGTTGCCTAATTAATGTGTTTTTTAACATTATTACATGGTGGGATTTGATTTTCCTTTACCTTTTATTTTGGCATAAAAATTCATTTGTCCTAATCTAATTTAGTTACTGTGTATATCCGATTAGGGCAACCGGTTTGACTAATCAGGTTAACACAAAAAAGACTAGGATTAAGTAGCATTTGATGATGATTTGTGTGGCCCAAAGAATCGCCATTAAATTAATGGCAATTTATAATGGTCAGTCGCAGGGGCTTAAAAAGAAACTTAACAGCGCATAAAAAGAATTTATAAATTTTCCTAATAGATATGTTGCATTGATTTGACGATGGATTAAAAACACATATAAAGGAAAAATAAAAAAATATATTTTTAAAGCGTTTAAATATATACTGTATTGATTTGTTGGTGGTAAATAAAACAGAAAGATAGATTTGATGATAGATTAAAAATAAATAAAATCGAAAAAAGCGATTAGAAACCATTTTCTGATGCAATTCAAATAATTAAAAAATAAACAAATGCTATATAAATATGTAAAATACTTTAATTTATGCATTGTTTATAAATCAGTTTATTTTTATTAAAAAATTTGTTATAAAATAGAGTCTTTGCTAAATCCATTTAACTAAATAATTAACTAATTTGTCTGCTTTGTGAATTATTTGTGCTTTAGGCCAACTCTTCATTAAGCCAACACAAATAGCTAATGCAAAAACAAAAATAAACTATGTTTTATAATTATATCAGGCATTGTTTACAATTATGTGAAGTGCAAATGTTTTTTTATTTATTATTTATTTATAATTTTTTTTGCGTTGTAAATAATTTAGTGAGCAGCTTTATGTTGAGTTGACAAAGCACTTAAAAACAACAACGACAACAACTAAATCAACATAAAAGCGATTTCCATAGCTTTGGGACATTTAGCTTAAATTTTTGTAGCACACATAATGAGTTTAATTGTTGTGGGCACTTAATTGAATGCATTAATAATATGCCGGATTTATATAGGCAGCCAAAAACAGAGATTTATGTAGTCAAAGGGGGAAGCAGGGGCGCAGGGGAGGTCAGATTGTTGCTACTGGCATATGTAGATTAGAGACATAAGCGGCTGACATTTAAGTCCCGTTTTGAGTCAAATTAAAAGCAAATAAAAAGTCAAGACACAAGCGGGCATACATACGTAAATGGCCGGTCAGCGATTTAGATAGCAATAAAATGCAGCTCGCTCACCTCTCTGAACTGCACATGCTCCATTACCAATTCAGAAATCTTGGCCCGAACAGCAGCAGCAGCAACAACAGCAACTACAGCAACAATAACAACAACAACAACAACAACAACAACTGTGGAAACATGCCTGCAACAACCACGTCGACAACATTAGAGGAGTCACGAACTGCAACAGCAACAGCAAGCGGAATAGCAACTACAACAGCAGCTAAATTGTAAACATAAACAAAACATTTATGACTATTTACAGTTGAGCGAGAGGTGCACACAACAAATACACACACACTCACAAACACACACAACTTAGAACTGGCCCTGTGTACGTGAGCTGCTGTTGCTGTTGGTGTTGCTGCCGAAGTTCAATGAGTTTTTGGTGTGAAAGGGTCAATTGTGTAAATAATAACGTAAAACTGTGAACAGCAAACAACAACAGCAACAACAAGAACAGCAGCCAAAAATACGTAACTTGTCTATCAGCTCGGTTCGAAAGAACCATAAAAAATATCACACGCATATAAGCGTTATAGGAAAAACGCATTTGCGATAAGCAATGCAACTAAATAAACAGAAACAGAAACAGCTATAGCTATAGATACAAATACAAATACACACACACGCATTTATGAGATACAGATACATTGATAAAGTGCTGCTTGTTTTTTCGGTTTTTTTTCGTGGCAGACAGTTCGACTGGTTGGTTGTCCAATTGTCCGTTCTGTCTGTCTGTGTCGACTCGTTTTTATGATGCAATTAAATATGGTGTTTAATGCATTTGTAAATAATAATAATAATAATAATAATAAATGAAATGCATTTACTGCAGCCATCGTGATAATGAAGTTAAAGTTTCACTGCACGAGTTGCGACTGGTCGGGTCGGGTTGGATCGGGTCTGTTGCTTGCTTTATTTGCCTACAGGAAATAAAAGTGTCGTAAAAACTGTCATGGCTGTCTGCCGCCCTCCCCTTTGTCGCCGCCCCCTCGCCTGAGCCCCGCAACTCGTTAAATTGCATATGAATTATGGCACATAAAGCGGGGGAGACGCAAAAAGGCTGGGAACGGGGGCGAAGCGGTGGCAGCGATGGGCTTGTGCACTTTTTAAGCAGCTGCTTAATTTGGGCAATTTCACTTTATAGCCCACGTCAACAATTTCCATTGACATTCGACATTTATAATTGAGCGTTTTATAGCTTTTCTATTAACAAACAACTTTGTATTGCCCATATATTTTTTAAGTGCTCGCTAATTGATCTCGAATTGATTTTTCTGGGTTAGTAGAAGCACTAATTGATGGTGCCACATTTTAATGAGTCCAACAAATGCTGGTTTTACAATATCCCCAAAACTAAACCTAGCTGGTGTTAACTAAATTAGAAGTGTTGCTATTAATTAGACAAATGCGCATTTTATTGCATCACAAATACTAACGATTTTCAGGTAGAAAGAAAAAATTGAGACATTTTAAATATATTTTAGTTTTCCAATGTTTTTCTCATAACTCGGTCATAAATTGGAAAACCCCTTCATAGATATATCTCTTTTTTAATATATGTATATCTATTTGTCTATAAATATATCGCAGTGTCTCTCTATTTATAGATATATCTCTATATAAATATCTCTATAAATATCAGTCTTATTTATATTCTTATTTCTCTGTTACAAGGAATCAGCTTATAAATTAGTATAATCAAAACTTAGCTGATTATAAATATATATGCAAATTTAACATATATGCAGCTTATGATAATCATAGCTTCCAATCCTCAAGTGTATTCAGCTTTCAGATTGAGCTGTCATTTGTTTTTTTTGTTCCCTCTCAACAGCTTTGCCTTGTTTTGCATATCCTTGCAGCCCTTTTGCTTAGCTTAAGTTTTCTTTCGCATATTTTATAAGCCATGCATGTGTATTTGTGTGTGTGTGTGTTGCAAGTAAGCTGATTGCATAATGCCCATGCAAATAGAGCAGCAGCAACAACAATCAGGCTATGTAAAATGTCAAGAGTGCAAAACGATCGCCCAATTGATTTGTTCGGACCGGATTTTCCTATTGACTAATGCCTTTGGCTGGGAAAAATGCAAACCCCTTTCTAGCAGAGAGAGAGAGAGAGAGAGAGAGAGAGGAAAAGGGGGTTAAGTGCGCTGTCAATGGGACAACTTTAAACTCAAGCCAGGGCTCAATGTCGCATAATACTCAATCAAATTAACGTTCAAGATGAGGCAAGTAATTAAATCCAAAACTAACAATTGGCTATGCAAACAGTGGCACACACCGAGGAATAGAGTGAAAGGGAAGAGTGCCCATAATAACAACAATTTTCATATTAATTTTCATAATTTTCCAATGTTGACAACAGAGTAAACACAAATAAACGTAGGCAAACAAGCCGCAAGGCGGGGGTAAAATTCTATGTGTGTGTGTGTGTGTGTGTGTTTATGCTGACAGCGTCGTAGTGTACTGAAAAAAAAATATATAAAACAAAAGCAACTGAAAAGGATATTTAATGTGCCGGGACAATGGGGGGTAGGTAACTAGACACTGGACAGTGGACACTGGACTAGGCAATGTCCGCTCTCAACTTGGCTCTGGTCACTTGTTGGACAACCTGCTGAGTGTCTATGTGCGGCAATTTACCTAATAACCCGGGCTAGCTAACGAGAAGGGGTTGTGGGGGCGTGGCATGCGGCTTATTCCCTATGTGTGTGTGTGTGTGTGTGGGTGTGTGTTTACCGCCTTGCGGTTAGTTTGAACTGTTGACTTTGCGGTAAGCACTTTAAATTGATTAAGTTGAACTTGTCTCCAGCTTTGACATCGCGCGCTAACCGCGCTGTTGGTTGTCCCCCCGAAAAGGGACACTTAATGCCAAAAAGCGCTGCAGCCGCCGTTGCCACTTGCCGATTAATTCATGGCTCTACTTAGTTGTAGTTTTTCGAGTGCACACACACTCAACACTGACGTGCGCGACTCGTGAGACATTTAAGCACTTGAATGCCAAATAAAAACAACAATAACAACAAGGCGGTCACAGAGAAGAGAGGAGAGCAGGCAAAACTTGAAGTAATTTGCGCCGTCTAAAAGGCCGCTGCTGCAACTTTGGCTCAAACAGCTTCAAACAGGCTGACTGTCACTCGCGAAAGTTGCCCAAGTCAAGCGTTGAAATTCAACTTGAGCGCCAAAAACGTTTTACAAAAGTTACAAGTCACACAACAAAGACAACAACGAGAAGGGGGCGGCTAAAGAGGGAGGCGTCTGTGCCTGGTAACAGCTGGTGTACTGTTGTCGCCAGCAGCTCCAAAAATTAATTTCAATATCAAGAAACAAGTGAGAAAAACGCGATAAACTTGAGCTCAAGTCTGCTAAACTTTCAGATACTTTATTGCAAAATTTAAACGAGAGCTAAGAAAAAGCAAAGGATACGATGAAGTAGGCACTAAATGGAATTATTTTAAGTACAAAAGTATATATGTATATATATTCTCGATCAGCTTTTAAAACACATTAAAGAATTATGGCAAAAATGTTCTATTAACATTTGAATCTTTGGTTTCCGTTTTATAGACTTGTTTACTTCAGAGATTTTGCTCAACATTGACATATAGGTTTTAAAAAATACGTGAACCAAATTTAAATTTTATCAATACTAAACTACAACTTTATTTTATTTTACCTATTTATTGCCCACAATTCAAAGTTTTTCAAAGGCATTTAATATTTGTCACTTAACAAATAAATGTTTCTTAAGTATACAGATAGCAAACATGTTGAGAAAAACTCTCGAAAAATCTTAAGCTGTAGTTGAAATTGAAGTTTTTAATGTCGTTGCTCCAATTTAAGTTTTTGCATCTTTCTTGTGGTTGAATTTTATTTACACTTTGCACAGCCGCATTTTGACATAAGTTTTGAGCGCTTGCAACAGGCAAAAATTGATGTCCAGTTGTGTTTCATATCGGGCCAAGGTTTTTGTGCAGCGTCATTGGGTGTCTGCCACAACAACAAACCACAAGCACAGAAGTTGCAAACTGTAGTGCAATCATGCTAAAAATGCCACACAAAAGGAGCTTAAATTAAAGTTTGGCATGCCGGACTGAAAGGGAGTAGGAACAGGAGCTGCAGCAGGAGTAGACCGCAGATCATGCTGCACAGGCATCTGACCCAATATCATATCAAAGTGTCAATGTGCGTGAGACAGAAGGAATGCAAACAGGAGAAGGACGAAAAATAGTCGGACATTGTCTAATGCCAGGCAACTATCAGTTGGCAGGTTGTGTTGTGGTCATCGCCTCTTAACGTTGCATTCGAGAGTTGCACTCTGCATTTTGGCCAAACAAAAGGGTTGCATTATAATGACATATGTCTCTCTCTGTGTGTGTGTGTGTGTGTTTGTGTAAAGGCAACTGTAGTACAAGCAAAGATGGCGTTAATCTATGCCAGAGTACTTACAGTGAAAGCCCTGGCCTGGCCATAAACTGGAAAATGAGCAATTCACTGTAAATTCCAAATTGTGCTTCTAATCGTAAAGTTGTCCGGCAGGCTTGCATGTGGTTGGTCATATACACTCGGTAATAACTCATATGGTTTTCGAAAGAGAATATTAAATGATTTATTCGATGGGAAACTGTGAATAATATTGGGACTATCTGTTTCATAAAATATATTGCACATTATTTTGCCAGCTCTTTTTCTTAACACTTTAAATATAAACTTTTCATGTAATAAAATAATTAAAATAAATATATAGTTAAATTTAAAAATATTGCAAAGCCAGTTACATTCATACCAAAAAAGGCTTTTCTTTGAATAATTCTGCCAATTTATGTAGCAGCGGCTTTGAATCTTTATTATATGCTCAATAAATTTGTGCGCTTTCCCATTTTATTATAATTTTTTTTTGGAGCAAATGCTGATGCTATCGATTGGATGCGTTCCTGCACTTGCACATGGCATCGTCGCATCAGTCGCTATAATATGAATACTTAGGCACTTTTAGGCAATGCCTTCGCAGGAGGACATGTGTGTGTGTGTGTGTGCGCTCTTGTCCTGATTCCCGCGCTCGGATGCAATTGCAATTTGTGCACTTTACGTTGCCAGTTGGAAAATTGTGTGTGCACACACACACACACTTACAAACACACACCCACACACAGTCTGAGCCGCAGCGAAATTGTATCTTTTGCCAGTTTGTGGTACAGAGTGCGAGTATCTGCTAGTCGACGAGGCAAAGGCAAAGGCAGAGAGACAGAGGCTGAAGTTGTTGTCGTTGTCTATGCGTCGCCTGGCCTGGAGAATGTGAGTGTGTGTATGAGTCTGTGTGTTGTTTGCGAGGGCACATAGTTGCTTCTCACTTGAAAAAGTTGCTCATTTTTACACACTTTATTTTTGGTGCAACGACTGCCGCTAATGCTGTTGTTGTTGCCGTTGTTGCTGTCGCTGCTCTTACAACTTGGAACATTGTTTCAGCACTTAAGCGACATCATGCGCCCAACTAGCGAATGAACCAACAAACGACTCGTGGAGCATCGTGGAGAGTTTGCCCCCCACAGTGCCAAATGTTTAAACATTGTTGTGCCCATTGCATACACTACACACTAAACATACACACACACACACACACACACACACAGACATGTGTACACACGGCGATTGTGTGTGTAAAGAAACCGAAGCAAAAC
This sequence comes from Drosophila lacertosa, assembly GCA_004143845.1. Classification (NCBI taxonomy): domain Eukaryota; kingdom Metazoa; phylum Arthropoda; class Insecta; order Diptera; family Drosophilidae; genus Drosophila; species Drosophila lacertosa. Next base: position 65,339 of record SCDZ01000542.1, on the reverse strand, counting down.
CAATCCAAAAACAAAAAAAAAAAATAAAATAAAATATCCCAAACCCAAAAACGATCCACACAGCCGGAGCCACGTTCACATTGTGTGCGAGCGAGCCTTTTGTTTGAAGTTTGTCTTCGAATGGAAAACTTTTGTGAAAATTAATTACGAATTCGTGAGGTCAATCGTTTTTCGGTGATAATCGAGTGGGTGCCAAGAGCTGCAAACCGGGCAGGCCGGGCAGGTTGACGGGTAAGGGGCAGGCTGGCTGGCTGGCTGGCTGGCTGGCAGGCAGTCAGGTTGTTTAAATGCGCTTGCAACAGGCGTGGCACGGGGGCGAGTGGGGCGAGCTGGGCACTCTGGCTTGTCTGGGCTACATGCTGTGTGCGGTCTGCCCGGTCGTCTCTGCTGGAGTTGCTGCATCCTCGGGGTTTTATGGCTTGGCTGCAGCGTCGTCGTCGTCATCAACATTGCTTTTTGTTTATAATTTGGTAATTTGCAGTTTTGTCGTTGCCAGCGTCGACGTCGTGCCAAAGATTTTATAATTTTTACTTACTTTTTCGGTAGCTGCCGCTGCTGCTGCTGCTGCTGCTGCATTTTGCATAATTTTCCATTTAGCTTGTTGCGTGCCCCGCCGCCGTCGCATGGCTGCAAGTCGTGAGGCGTAATTAAAGAGTTTATTTCATGATTTGCGGCTTGGGGTCCGTTGCTGTTGTTGGGTGGCCAACTTGATTTTCCAGCTGAGCTGAGCGTCTTCGTTCCCAAGATGCCTTTAAGCTACGGCGGCCTTTGACGCTGCGTCGCTGTTGTCAGCAGCAGCAGCAACAGCGACAGCGACAGCACGACAACATCCTTCGCCTTGGCTGTGTGTTATCCTTTGCCATGGCCTCAAGCTTGTCTATCGCCTGTGTGTGCTTTGCTTTATTGAAAAGACATCCTCGACAGCACTAATTTTAACTAAATAACTCTGATGACTGCCTAAGCCCCAGCAAGCTATTTGTGCGACCAGGCTTAACCTTTGTTTAACCTTTTTAATCCAAGCCCCAAATGCTTGCCTCCTTCACCCCCTAACATCGATTTCATAATTTGCCTGCCAAGAACGGAGGGGCAGCTAATCACATTTAATCCAAACGCAAACCGTTTTTGTGGCCAATGTCACATATTTGTTTAGGAGCTGCGAAACACAAAAAAAAAAACAATGTAAAACGCAAAACGCAAAACTACAAATATTTCGTATGCGTACGCTTATCCTTTTTAAAGGCTTGTTTGTATATATATATATATATATTTATATATTTATTTAATATATTCCACGCACATATGGCGTCAAAAATTCAACATGCATGCGAGGATTTTGGGGTTCCTCCTGCGTAGACCCCGCAAAAAAAATGCTTTAATTAAATGAAATCTCATGGTTTTTGGGCGACGCTCGTCCTTTCGGACTTCTAAACATTGGTCCTTACACGTTTTACAGTTACACGCACAACTATGCAGGCATTCGATGTGAATGCGGGGGGCGGAGAATTTTGCTTTAGGTCTAACATTCAAAAATTGAAAAACCAAAATTTAAGCTGGACAGCTTTTTGAATTTATGACCAAATGGCACAAGCACACACACACACTCACGCACACATACACACATGTAGACATATAAATAGTCTGGTTTACGCATGGGAATTGATGCAGAGAGCGTGTGGGTTGTTACGGTTATAGGGTGCGTAACTGAATGAGGGAGGAGGAGTGTGGGGGGGGGGGGGGGGGTAACGAACATGCACGCAGTAGAACGCAATGCCATGAGAATAAACCATATATTATGGAATAACTTGGGGTTAAATGTTGATGAATTGCACAGTTTTTTGTTTTTTTTTTTTGCATGACTAAACGAAATGAGAAAATTAGAAACTAACTCTGAACTAATATTCCAAATCAACTTTGATATTTGTATGGAAATGTGAACATTTATAAGAAATTATTGGAACGAAACACATATCGAGAGATACTTTGTTTTGGAAACTATTTAAGTTCTTCTTAAATACCAAAATATTTCATTATAATTTACGCAACTGAGCTGAACCTTTTCTCACAAATTAGTTTTACATTTCATTCAAGTAAAAGATTACGAGCCATCAAAATAACCTTTTGCCCATAATAAGCGCAGTTCATTTGAGAACAATTCCAATTATTGCTTAAGCCATCTTTTCATTACCTTTTGTATTATCTGCATACCCTTTTCGGGCCTGCAGGTATTTTGCATTTGGCAGGAACAACAACCTTTAAATCCGGCATTGGCCGGAGGAAGGACACAGCAATCTAATTCTTTCGGCACGCATAATGCGACACGTTTCGGGGTTGTTTCTAATCCCAAAACGTATCAAAAGGCACACAATCGATTGCGGCCCAGGTAGTTGTACAGAGAGAGAGAGAGAGATTGTATGCGTGTATTAGTATGTAAGTGTGTGAGTGTGTTTGTGGCTCTGTGTGAAATGAAGTGGCAAAAATTGTTTGTGCTACCTGTGGGCACCAGCTGTAAGTCCAGTCGAGGAGCACACACACACACACACACACACACACAGAAAGAGACACAATTATTCATATATGCAGCAAAAGGCTGCAATGTTGCCGAGCGACTCTGACTCCAACTCCAACTCGAGCATCATTTCACTTTGCATTATGTAAAACATTTTCGCAGGCGACAAACATTTGCATGATTAACCATAATTGAAAAATGTGAAAGCGCTGCTCACGTTAAAGCCAACTGACAGCAAAGTTGGCCCAATCAATGGCGCCTCCTTCATTCAATTCAATTTATCTACGCATGCCAGAGTTTTATACGACATCGCTCACTTCCCTCTCTATTTTGCGTCAACTACTGCTGAAGTATCTTTTGTGCTGTCTGTCAACGAATGTTGCCTGAATTGGTGGCAGCCACGCCCAACTGATTTGACTCGAAGTTTTGTGTGCAGCCCTTGCCTTTGGCTTAGAGCAGTTGCTCAACGGTTAACTGTAATATTAGGTGCTCATTCATAATTGAATATGGCCAGGAAGCTGTTGTTACTTTTGCTGTTGTGTTGCCCCACCTTAATTCCTGCTGCTGCAGCTCGTTGCCTCATTAATGTTGCACAAAAAAAAAAAAAAAAACCCCAACTCCGCTCTAGTCGTGGTAATCATTCAACTAAAACTTTAACTCTGCCCCGCTTTCGCCGCTTTTGTTGTTGCCTAATGTGCGGCTTCCTGTTTTTACGGTTTTTGCTTTAATTAGTTGATCGCACGTGATATGGCCCGACCTGTTCGACCTGCCCGGCCTTTTGGCTTCGGCAGCAAGTACTTAAGCCTTTAATTTGCCTGCTATTGTTGTTGCTGCCACTGCTGTTGTTGAGATCTGTTGTATCTGTACTTGGCTGGCTGGCTGGTTGGCTGTTGCCATTGGCTTGTTATATTAGCACTTGTCTAGCTTTAAATTGCTTGTAAAAGATTATCTATGGAAAACTCACACTCAATTTGCGCGTCTATTTTAGCATACATAATATAATCTGTGCAAAATCTTAAGTAGCTTACAATGAGGAACGTTCGCTTGGCCTGGCTGTGGGTCTGATTAAGGTCGGTTTGTTGTGGGCAACATACACACACACACACACACACACGCGTACACACATATTCACACCAGATTTCGCTACAAGCGCAATGACCATCTATCCTTGTAAGCCAAAAGATACATAAATTGCAGCCGTGCACAACTGAAGATACACAGTTACAGACATACAAATATCTATATGTATCTCAATATATAGATATAGACAGACAAAATGGCCGTCGAGCTGTGCTACAAAAGCTGCACAGCTGTTGGCGACAAATCTACAAGCGTTCGAGTGAAATAACAATAATACAACCAATACACACACAGCCCCACACACACACACACACACTCACACACAAGCACTTGAAACACACGTTCACATGCACAGTTGTTACTTCCGCTTCATGTCGTTGTCACTCGTCCGTCCATCCGCCCGTTTGGGGCAGCCTTGTTGCCACTGCTGCTGCTGCTGCTGTTTGTTTGTAATTTGATGCGCGCTTTTAGTTAATTGTGGCAGCAGGACATGAGCATTGCCTATGCACAATAACTAAGCCCATATGTTGTGCACACACAACTGCAAATAGTCGCTAGTTAGAGCACAGGACATGACCGCTTAAGTGACATTTGCCGCAGTTGTTGTTGTTGCTGGCCGCTTACAGGACTCCGCCCACTCCTGGCCACATATGCGACTCATATTTCTTGGTTTTGGATAACTCTGTTCGAGTGGGCGGCCAGACCATGTACTACTTGTCTGTCTCTATGTGGGTGAGTGTGATTGTTTGCATGTGTGTGTGTCGTTTTGGTTTTTGGCACTCAAGTTGCCTGCAATTGTGCAAATATATGTAAATATTTTAGTTAATTAATTTTCCGGTCAAGTGCCGGCCACTCGCCTGCACATCAATCGCATTATACACGTACACGCATTAAATGTATTTGTGTGTACATATTTGAATTTGATTGGGCTTATCAGTGGCAAGTGGTAAGTGGCATGCAACGCCTCTGTTGCCATTTGTTCCGATTGATCCGATTGCATTGCAAGCTGCTGTAAGACATTGCCGCAGGCTCTGCTCCATTTCTGTGGCTGTTGGTAATTTTAATTTCAAAACCACATGCAATTATGTAAGCTGAAAATATTAAATTTGCTCTACCCACAAACTTAGCTAGCTTGGCTTTTATTTTATGACTTAACAAACTGAATTGGTTAAGTAAGAATTCCAAGAATTTCATAGTAATCCCTTAAGACAAAATGTCAACATTTTTCCTTGGTTTCCTTTTGTGAAATTTTAACAGATTTTAAGGCGAAAAAACTTTTTCTTCGTGGTTTAGTCGGTAGATTAATTTTGCATTTCAACAAAATGGTAAGTGCTGTGTGTTTGATCATTAATTAGTTCTTCAAACCTTCAGTTAGTCAATCAGTGGGAATAGTTTTTCGTTTAAAGGCAACTAAACTTAATTAACCTACATTCGATGCACTTTAAACAGCACTTTAATCTTATTAGCTGAACTTTTGTGATGCCAGAGATAAGTTGCCTTAATAAACTTAACAATAAGCCCTATAGATACCCTGTAAACATACCAAACATTTGAATGCACTAATACAAAAATTACTTTAAAATTCACTGATTTTAATTAATTAAAATCACATGATTTACAAACCTTCTCACTCAATTATGAACTATATTTTATTTATGCATCAAGCTACCCCATTGGGTCCAAGTCAGGGCGCAGTACAAAATCAGGCCAAAATGTTAAGCTACACTTGAAGCGGACAAGGCTCTTATTATTTATTAAAGCACTTCAAAAGTTACAAAATTTTACAAATTACAACTTAAAATTATGTAATTATGCAGGGCGGGCATATGCGAGTATTTGAACAACTTTTGCACTTACTTTCCCGATACAATGAAGAAGAAGAGCCACCCCAGGGATAAGCGAAGAGTACGTTTGTATTCAATTGGGGTTAAAACTTATTGAAGCGCAAAATATTAAACAAGCTGCAACAACAACGAGTCGGCCTCAGTTAGTGCGTAAAAAGGAAAATTAATTGAGCACCACTACAAGCCAAGCATATGCACATACATTCATTTAAATGCAGATATGTATTTGTTTACTTATGTGTGTGTGTGCTGCGTCGCGTTGCATGTCAATCGGCGCACTTGCAACAAATGCCATGCAAATTTATGGAATTTCGCTTTATATAATATGCACTTGATGCTGTTGTTGTAGTTGTAGTTGTTGCTTTTGCTATTGTTGCTGTTGGTGTTGTTGCTGTTGTTGCTGTTAACATTCATTTAACAGCCTCCATGTGCAACCCACTTGACCACTTGCTGCAACATGCTGCAACGCGCCATTAGTCATCTTTGGCTAAACGCTATTTGAGTTTTGTATTACAGACTCCAACAGCAGGCCCTGCTAGCTTGTTGGCTATTTTATTTTTTTTTTTTATGGGGCCGCCCGTCGAGAGGGGGTCGGGCACACTGATTAGCGTTTTGCATGCGAAATGCATAAATCAGGCAATGGCGAACTCGACCCACAGCAGCAGTCGCCGCAGCCGCAGCAGCAGGAGCAATTGGCTGTGTCCGTTGCGGCGACGCTGTTGACATTTTTATTGCCCGAGAAAATAGAATTTTTCTTATGTATATTTTTTTTTTATGTGGTCTCTTTTTTATTTGTTGTTCTTCTTTCGCTGCATTTTGTTTGTGCATAAAACAAGATTTAGCTGCATAAATTTTCGGTCTTTATCGTAGCTAAATGACCGCAAATGCTCAGCGCTTGATTTCGCCACAGTAAAATAAAATAAATAGTCAATAAATAAAACTCCGTCCGAATAAGTGGGTGTTTGACTTTGGCCAGCATTAAAGGCCATAAAAAAGCGCATGAATCACGCGTTCTTTACAGCCGAATTAAATAGCAACAACGACAACGAATGTCTTGTGCCCTATAATTAATTAAATTTAAGTTCTTAACAGCTTAAACTACAAGATATTGCGCTTAGCCCAAACTTTGTTTTTAATATTTCATTTAGTTTTTGTTTTATCTACATTAATTGTGCTTGGGAAAATCTATCAGCAGCCAAGCCAAGGCTAAAAAGTAATAAGGAAAAGACTTTTACTAATTGGGGCCACACAACAAAAAACAAAAAAAAAAAAGGCAGAAAAAGCAGAGCGCTGCAACCGAGGAAAAACAGTTAGGAAAATTCTGAAATTATGAGCACGAAAAGAAAATAATAATTTTATTTTATAGCTGCAGCCCAGTTCACGCGCACACAACCAGGCGGGTTTCCTTCCCGCTTGGCTTGGCTGCTTTCTTAATAGCCGTCAAGATTCTTGGAAAAAATAAATATATATATAAAACCCTTTTGCGCAGGCTGAAGCTGGAGCTGGAGCTGGAGTTTGGCTGCAAAAGCGCGCAAGCGTTGAGCTGTGAAAAGGCACAAGAACAACAACAACAACAACAATAACAGCAGCAGTAACAGCTACGACAAGGAGCTGCAGTCAAGTGAAGTGGCGTGTGGCGTTGGCGGCGGCAGCAGCAGCAGCAGCAACCTGATGATGACGCTGCTGCTGTGGCAAAAATGCGTTCTACTTAATGTTGCATGCATTTATAGCAAATATTTCCCATGGCCAGGCCCACGCCTGCTCGCTCGGCCAGCCCACAATTGCTAATGATGCAAGAGTCCGTTGCGCGAGTATCTGAAGCAGCAGCAGCAGTTTCCTTTGCAGCAGCAGCGCTCTTGTCATTAAGCTGCGCCACATTTACAGTTCTTGCCCGTTGGCTTTGGCCCGGACTCGAGCTGTGGCTGGGTTACTGCTTTTCGATTTAACTGCTGATAGCTTTTGAAGTTAGAGTAAAGTTACGTAGTACACTTGGCGCACACTTATCTATCATTATCATCAGTAACATACACACACACACACACAATGGAGCTTGTGCATGTGTCTCTCTCTCTGTGTGTGTGTGTGTGTGTTGGTAACTTTTCTATTACACTGCAAACTGCACTTATCGTCATCGTCATCTGCAGCCGATGCGAGTCAGTAGTGCGTCCACTCTAATCACTATATGCATCAGCTTGATGGCATTAGTTGAGATGCTGCCTGCTGTCTGTCTGTTGCCTGCTGCCTGCTGCCTGCCACTTGCTGCCTGTTGCCTGCCCCTGTTACTCTCTTTCCCTCTTTCTCTCGCTCTCTAATTCTGCATCGAGCTCCCTCTCGAGCCACTTGAGCTGTTGCTATCTCAGCTGTTGATGACGACGACTTGGCCTGGCAGCTGTTGAATCTTGCCTTTTGCCCAGTTTGCTAGAGATGTTCTCATTTTGTATACCCTGTGCCCATTGAAAATGTGTAAAATAAAGTGGGCATATTGTGTTTGTGTAATTAACTTTAAACTTATAAATTATATGAAATATACATAATTTTCTTTATCATTGTTTTTGAATTAACATTTTTGATAAAAACTTTGAAACCTTTCTAACAAACAACCTCTTTGTTTCAGTCTTTAAAAAACTTTAAAGCAGCAACTTTTCTTTTTACTTGACTAAAGGGTTTCTTTCAGTCGGGCACTTCCACTAGAAAATAATTTCTTTTTTTTTTTTTTGTGTACAACTCAATTTCTACAGCCTCTTCTTATAGCTGTTCTTAATTTTTGTTTAATGCCAGTTTGTGTTGCCGAACGCCTGCGGCCTGGTTTTTTGTACAATTTGTTGTTTCGTTGTTGTTGTTGTGATGAAATTTGCTGGAAAATTGCAATTTTATGTGCAGTTTGTTTGACTGCGCCGCCAACGTTATTAAAATAATTTAATTGCTTATTAAATCACATTTTTTACAAGCCTTACTCAACTCTATATCTCTTTCTCTCTCTCTCTCTTTCGTTTTAGGTAAGTTTCTTGGTGTTTGGCAGATCTGGGCCGCAACTAATTAGTTGACTTTGGACGCAAGCACAGCTTTATTAACAAACTGTGCTGTCATATTAAATGAAATTTACAATATACCGTTAAAATTGCCAGGTAACGTACCAGGGGTAAAATTGGCCCCAGCCAGTTCTAATAAATGTTTGCAACCAAGAACAACAGTAAAACCTGCCTTTAAAGCCAACTGCAACTGCAGCAAGTGCTGCCTGCAGCATCCGATTTTGACACAATTTCACAGCTGGGCGGGCGGCATGAATACAAAAAAAAAAAAAGAACGGAAAAAATGGTAAAAAATTGTTATACATAGTTATGTATTATGCATCTCTATCCCTGTCTCTCTCTCTCTCTCGTTTTTCGCATTTCCATTTTGCATTTTACATTTTGCATTTTGTATTTGGCTATTCGTAAACAAATGACGGGCATCCCTTGCAGGCTCATGCCTCAATGCACTTTACACTGTGAAATAGAGAGACGCCATTATTTGTTGTTGTTGTTGTTGTTGTTGTTGTTTTACCCCCTTTCAAGTTGTAACTGCAACTGGTTTTTATGCCGGACTGCACTCTCTCGAAATCGAAAAAAGGCTTACAGCAAATGTAAACCTGAAAAAAGGAAAAAAGAAATATAAATAGAAAAAAATTCGAATTCGTTGAATAAACTTTGTTTTGCGCTGGCTTCGGGCCGGAGGTGGTGCCAAATATACCGAAAAAATTGCACAGCCGCATAGGCCAAGATTAGTCGATGTTCAAATGCTGCACTTGGCAAAGGTTGTAATCTCAGCTTACTTGAACTGAATTTCAGTTCGATGGCTGTAGACCTTGAAGTTTATTCGAATTCATTGCGATTCGAGCTGTCTGAATAAAGCATTAGTATTATAGTTATGTTTAAAGTTTAAAGTAATTGTTTCTTAATGCAACTCATTGAAATATTTGTTAACAGTTGCATTACTAGAAACTATGCAATCAAATCAACTTATATAGCATAAGCCCTAAACTTTATTTAAATCTCATGGTTTAAAATGTTAAAACTTAGCACCACAAGCTGCCCATGTGAACAGTTATGCACCTTTAATGCAAATACAGCTAAAGATTTTGCAAGAATAAATACAAAACGTGAATTATAAACTGCTGCGAAAATATGAAACCAAAGATAGCCCCACAGCATCAGCAGCAGCAGGAGCAGCAGCTGGGGCCGACCATGACAGTTGCCGGCTTGGGCCATTGGCTTCTCTTTTTGGTTCAGGCCGCCACGCGAGCTGCCTGGTGGCCTGGCGTGCAGTCTCTGTTTGCTTTGGCATTGTCTTGGCCAGCCGACGATGCCGCCACAGTCACAGCCGCCACCGCCACCGCAGCCGCAGCTGAGTTGCAGTTGCAGTTGCACTTGGCGCTGCTTTTGGTGCAGCCGCCTTTTGACCAAAGCCATGTTGGCCTGGCTAAAAGGCAGTAAGGCAGGCAGTTGGCTGCGTGTTCTGTGTGTGTACGATTCATATTAAAAGCGGAAAAGCAAAAAAAAAAGAGGAAAACATTTTTAACAAGTTGTGTGCATTGTTGGGCTACATGTTGTACAATAGTTTATACATGGCATTTGCATATATCCAGTTGACCTGATTCCTACTGTGAATTTTAGCTCAAAAGTTGTTCATATTTTTGTTAGCTTTGTTTGTTGTGAAAGCTTTTTGCCTATGTTGCATGTGTGGCAGCAGCAACAGCATACGATTTATTTTTTTCTGAATATGGTTATGGGAAATTGAGTTTTAGTCGCAAATGTAATTGAAAAATGCAGTGCCTCAAATTAGCAGCAGCAGCAGCAGCAGCTAACCCAATCAGCCCAAAAATGTGCTGCCAGAGTGCGACCTAAACAAACATTGTGGAAAGTGCCAACAATTCGGAATGTGTATATGTTCAGACTAAGTATTTGGGTAAATATTTTTGATAAACTGATTTGAAGACACGTTCGGGGTGCTGCTAATTTTCTATGACAAAGTAAAGAACAACAACAACAACAGAAACAGCAACAACAATATGTAAATAAACAACAACTGCAAATGTTGACAACAAACACGAATCGCTGAGCACGCAGCAACAACCACCGGGGTGTTTAAAAATCAGTTGCCTATTGCCGCTTACATATTTTCATTTGGCGACATTATTAGACTCTTCCTCGCCGTCCACCCTAAATGCGAGGCGGCAAACTCCCTAAACAATAAATACATGCAACTGATTTTCTATACAAATGTTTTGTCTGTCGTCCAGCTGTAGTCCTTGTCGTCCAGCCATCAATACTTGTCTGCGGCGCTAATGCACAAATCCTTTTGCGCTCCGAGATCCGCGCGCCCCGCGTCGACTTCATTTATTTTCTGTTTAACAGCATTTAGGGATTTCCATGCATTGTTATATTGCTCGATTCCAGTTTTCTGCGCACACCCCCAAAAATCTATGTATGTATGTGTGTGTGTGTAAAGGCGCGGGGATGATTAACAATTTATTGTGCGACAGCCAAAGTTGATGCCCTTACGAATGGGCATTAGGCATTAGGCGTTTATCGGTGTCCTTCGAAATGCGTGAAATAAATCAACGCATGCCTTTTGGCTTTACTATAATCGTGTTATATGCATACGATAAATTAAAACTAATATTCAAAGCAAATTTATATACATATGTATAAAGTGATTTTAAAGAGTATCTGACTTTCGTTTTTACTCATCTAGTTCTTTCGCATTTGGTCGTCGTTATTGTTTCAGCCAACAACGGCAACTAATCCCTTTCAAGTGCGCTGCCAACGCGCAAAGTCCTTTTTAGGCCCGCAATAATATCGTGCCGGCCCTTTAATGATTTGTCCATGGATTAATTTGGCGGCGAGCAAACTTTTTTTTCGAGATACCTTATTTATTTGGCCTTTTGGCTAACTGACCACACTAAACTTTTACAGCCATTGGCCTAAAATATTTTTTAATTTTCAGGGTTGATACGCATTTTGTTGTTGTTCTTGTTGTTGTTACAAAGACGTTTGAACAAATCAGAACTTTAAAAAAGTCAATTTATAGCACGAGCCAAAAGCAGAAAAGTCACAAAGACGGGGATCACGGTCAGGGCCAGGCCCAGGGTTCGCATCAAGTTGCCAATAAATCCGTAACGAATCCTTTGTCGACGGGGGCACGGTAACACGAAAGGATCTACGCTTCAGTGCATTTCTGATGGACGTATCCGAGCGTAGCATATTGATGGCAACTTTTGCGCATTTTACGGATATTGCACAATTCCTTTCGGCCCAAGCCGAAAGCGTTGACTTTTAATGCCAATGCGAGCGAGAGAGAGAAAAAGTAATGTAATATAAAATCAGTAAAAATGATTAATTACACAGAACGAAAAAAAAAACGAAGGGTGTGCGTGGGTTGCAGGGTTTGAGGGGGCTTTGAGGCGTGCCACTCGAATAATTTTTGTGTGCTTTTTTTTTTGGGTGCTGCCTTCTTTTTTTTATTTTTTGATTGTTGCACTGGCAAAACACTTTTAATTGGCTTTTGAGCCATCGACAAAGTTGCCAACGTGGTGCTCCGTCGGCTGCCGGCTAATAAAGATTAATTGTTTTTTAAAAGCAAAAATGTTGCCAATGCAAAAGCACCAAAAAAAAAAAGTGTAGACAGTCAGGATATGCCAGTTTATCTATGTCAGCGCACCACAACAGCAGCAGCACGCACTCAATTGGAAGATTAAATGCAAACCACCCGCTCCACTATCCACACAGCAAACTCTGGCAGACACTTCAGTTGGGGCCGCCGTCGACGGCGGCGGCGACGACGACGACGACACTTTAATTTTATGTTTTTGCCATTGCCATACAATGTGTTATTGTGCCCGGCAATATGTGTCCTTGATGCCACAACCCACATAGCCACAAAGCTACGCGGCGGCTACCGTTGCCCTCGACCAGACCAGACCGAACCGAACCGAACCGGGCCAGAAGCAAGCGAAACCATCCGCATTGCGATTCAAATGCGCCGCTCATCCATTTTTGCGTATGAATTGCAAAACGCCGCACATATTTCACGTTATTGTTTGCCCGCCTGAAACTGGAACTGGAACGGGGGAAGCAAACGGGGGGCGGGTTAGTTGTGGGCAGCGGTGTTGGGTGCCAGCGGCAGGTAACAACGCAGCCTTTACCCTCAGGCTGTTGCTGCCTCTGCCATTCCAAGTCGTGCCACACATTTGATATATGTTTTGGTGTCGAGCATGAGTTAACTGTGTCACAGGCATCGTAAATTTTCGCAATGTTGCAGAGCAAAGACAGAGAGAGTGTGTGAGAGAGAGAGAGAGAGAGGGGGAAAGGGATCTCTGACAAGACCTGCAACAGTCGAAAGCAGCTTTGGGTTGGGTTCTTTGAGTGAGTGCATTGAAATTGCTAGAAATAATCGTTAAATGATGAAGTCTTTGCTACAGCAACAATATATACACAATACACACACACAAACACACACACACACACTTGTCGTAATATGAACTCGTGCTGTCTGGCAGTTTCCAAATAATGATATATGTATTTTGGGCACATGTTTGGGTGGCTGCCTTAAATCAAGAATTTAAGTGAGTTGTGTGCAGTTCAGAGATGCGTCTTCATTAGCATTGGCCACGTGTTGATTAATGTGTGACTAAAAGCAACAGAAATCGAAAGAACGTGAGCGAGAGACAGAGAGAGAGAGAGAATGAGTGAGAGTAAGACAAGAACAGGTAGCTAGTTGGGTAAGAAGCATATTTAGTGGTAATTAGCTGCAGCAATTGCACTTTGAAGTGTCAGCCAAATGCGACTGTCATATCAACTATGCGTGTGTGTGTGTGTTTGTGTGTGTGTTTATGTGTATTTGTGCGTTTGAGTAGCTGCCTGTCATGAAAAATGATACACAAAACGCGCGCTGCAGGCTCAAGGCAAACCCAAGCTCAAGCACAGAGAGACGGCAGGCACTGTCAACGAGTCCACAACAGAGATAGCAAGAGAAAAAGAGAGAGGGATATATACATATATATATATATAGAGGGATAAGCAGCAGCAGCATAGGGACAGCTGCCTTGTCAGCCTTATGCCTTTGGGCCCTTTTGTTTTATGCCGCCGTTGGCCTTTGTTGTGTCGCTTGTCTGCCAACTGAGCCGAGAGGGGAAGTAATACACGCACATTCACACACACACACTCACACACAGGGTATATATATATATATAGAGTATAATTTCGTTTAATATTGTGCATTTTATTTGTGTAATTGTTGTCGTCGTCCTTATCCACCGTTGTCCGTCTTTGGACCCGGCTTCACTTTCCTTTTTATTTTTTTATTTTTTGTCAATTTTTCATTTCAACTGAAATTTCATTGTACCTCGTGGGGAGATCGGTTTACACACAGTCACCGACCTGTGTGTATGTGTGTGTGGGTTTCAACACATTTTTGGGCTGCCCTTACCTTGTCCTGTCCAGAATCTTCGCGATCAGCCCCTGTCATATATTGTTTTTGTTGCTGCGCCACATTTTGACATGACATTTTCAACTTTTAATACATAATTGTGGTTTTATTTTTTATTTCTGTATATTCTTATAATTTATCTGATCGTGCGTCGTTTGCAGTCAGTTGGAAAATTTGTATGCGCCGATGCTACGTAATTTTCATTAATGGCTCCTCTAGATTCTAGACGACAGCCGCCAGCTGATGCTGATGGCGACAAGCTAATCAGAATGATGAAATTTCCATTTTTTTGTTGTCTCCTCTCGATTCTTTTTTAATTTTATGTTTGCCTAATGTGTGTGTGTGTTTTTTTTTATTTTTATTTTTATTTTTATTTTAATGTGTAATTTGAGCTACTCTGTTGGCCATTGTGTTGATGGCTGTTGAAGTAATGGGACTGCCATTCATTGGACATGTTTGCAGCCAGAGGTCTGACAGGTAGATAGATTTTGGATATTGAGGCCAAAGTTGCCGTCTGACAAATGGTCGAGCAATTTCTGCTAAACACATATTAAATTTTGCCGTCAATTTTTCACTGATAGCATTATCATATGTTGATGGAAAGATACATATTTATATAAGTATATAAATTATGCATGTGGATCAGCGCTTAGGCTCAGCATGATCTGCGGCCATTGATTGTAGCTTTTTGCCAAGGCCAAGGCGTCTTTTGTACGTATTTCTATTGGACTCGTGGCGCCCCGCTGTGGCAGCTTTTTCTAGACCAGCTGGCTGCCTCCTGTGGTGCGTGGTCGACCGCAACGCACTTTGAAATCATTAATCAAGGCCCACTTAAAGTTAAACGCTTACGAATTGTATCGCCTCGCACGATTTCAACGATAACGATTCCTTATATTATTATTTCTTATTATTTTTTTCTTCTTTTTTTTTTATTAATACAATGCCATTTGGCTTTACCGTACCCATAAATTTTAATACGCATGCGCCTGTGACACAATGCGCACAAAACTTCCGATGAAATCTCAATAAGCCAAATGGCTGATCCCCATTCCTCTGTTGCCTCTTCATTCGGCTCCATTTACAGCTCCCGCCCTGGCTTCCAATTCCAGACCTACACAAACGAACACTCACACACACACACACACACACGCAAAGTGGAATGTAAATTTTGTCGCTTCTCTGGAATTGATTTATATCTGTTGGACTTGGCGGCAACGCAGCAACGACGACTTCGTATACTTCACTCTACTTTATTATTCATTGGAAACACAAGTCAGCGCCGATGATGATGATGACGATGATGATGATGGGCATAGGGTATGGGGTATGGGGCATGGGGCTGGCAGAGCCAAGTGAAATTAAACAGAAACCGGCAAAAAACGCAGCCGCTACACTCATAAAACTGACTCAAATTCAAAGTTAAAGCCAAAGCTTTGAATTTCAATTAATTGGACGCTCCTCCCCTTTTGATTGGCACCGGGCACTCGGTCTGAGTTTGGGCAGAATTACGATTAAATGTGGGCATTTTCATTTTATGGGTTAATTGCCATTGTTCGGCAATCAAAGCCAATGCCAAAAAAGAGGCTGTAAAAAATGTTTTATTTGCCTGCCGAACTGCGATGTGATTTATGTGCCGACGAAGACACAGCCAAACAAGCATGAGACCCAAATGAAAGTTTGGCCAGGCAATATGACACAGTGACAAAATGCTAAATACCCAAATTGATCAATAAAAGTTGTCGTTGAGTCATTTAAATACCCCGTATGAAAATAAAAGGGGCAAGTTAGGGTTGCAAGTGGAGCCAAATAAGAAGAAGGGAAGAAAAAAATATAAATTGTATAGAACAGATTGAACAAAAGTTAAATCAATTAAATAAGTCAAAGAAAGAAATTTATTTCTATTATAAAAGCTTGATTTTAAGGTTTTTTTCTTGAAAGAGCTAAGAATAAGGTTTTCTAATATACAAAATAAAAAGGAAATAAATCATATTTAATACATGACTGAAATATTCTTAGAAATTGTATGCTTAAATAAAACCTTATCAAGAAGTAAAATGGTGTGAAAGAATCAAAAGATATTTTAAACGTTATTTCGGAGAAATTTGAAATTGATTTTGATTTCAATAAAAAGTTTAAAGACGTCACGGAATGTCACAAGCTGCAGATAAATTGAAGAACAATTACGTGTTGAGAAAGCAAGTAAAAGGAATGCGAAGTCAGGAATATATAATTTACAGGGTATGTTAAGTTAGAAATTATGTTCTTGCTGGCGGCAAATCTTGTGACGCGCCTAATTGAATGCCAAATTAATATTTATGGGCAAGTTGTTAGCCAAAGCTTAATTAATGAATGGGCCAAGAGGGGCAATAGTTGCCAGTTGCCAGTTTCCTTTAATCAAAATTTTTGCTTTCTACTTTAATTGAAATCTCAACATATTTCGCACACCAATACTTATGTATGTATGTATGTATATGTGCCAAAGAATTTATAAATGCACAGCGGGTAGAATTGTACGTATAACAAAGCGACAAGCTAATGGACCACAAATATTTTTTTAATCGCTTGCCGTTGACACTGACGATACGGGCATGAAAAGCAATAATGCAATTATTTTATCACAGCCAGTTGGTATTTTAATATATGTATAAATATATGTACATTTATTTTTTGGTTGGTATGTTGGTATTTTTATTGTTTTTTAGCGAAGTATGCAGGGCGCATCAGCGTTAACATCAATGGCGTAATAATAATAATAGTTGGACCCATAATAATAAAAATAAAATTGTGAAAATAGCCATAAGCGCTCAGCCCGCTGGCTGGCTGGATGGCTGGCTGGCCCGTTGGTCGGTTGGATGGCCCAGTAAATTGCCCGCCCGTCTGCATAAAAATTATAGCTGCATTTAAGTAATTGTTGCAACTGATGACAACGTCCATGGCCAACTCCATCGCCAACTCCAGCGGCATACGGCAGGCGGCATGCGGCAAGTGCCTGTCAGTTGCATTGACAATGAAGCGTTAAAATACGCAAAAAATTGCATGCAGCCAGCCAGCTGCCGTGGCAGACAGACAGCTTGAATGCGTGGCAAGCGGCGGGGGCAAAAGGGGTGTTGATCAACTGCAGCGGCGACAAATTGGAGTAGCAGTAGCCACGGCCAAGCAAAGCCGGAGGAGACGGTCATAAAACATGCAGCCCCTGCCAATAAAATTTTATTAAACGCCATAAAAATATTTATGAAATTGGCGCAAAGCGTCGTGTTTATTTGCCTGTTGTGCATTTTAAAATAACGCGAAAATTATGCGAAATATCCCCACTGATAATGCGCTAAATAACAGTGCAGCGTCCCAATATAACGAGATGGGCCAGATATGTATGCATACATATATCTCTTGATATATAAATATATATATAGATATATATATATAACAGTTCCAACTGTTAACTTTAATGCACATTTAATTTTGATTAAGGCGAATGGCAGCATTAATAATAAGTGATTTTGATTTTAGCTGGTTATAGTTATTGTTTATGGGATTGCGGTTCATTTTATAGTTAATCTTTTTCGCTTTTACTTTAAATAACCATTAAATTCAATATTACTTACTTTTGATTGGCTTGAAGTACAAAATATTGTGTTGAATGTGGCAGGATAAGATTGAAATATGGTTATCATGTCCTTCTCATCGACCTTTTCATTATTAATCACACAATCGTTTTCTTTTTACAAATACTCAAATAATTGTAAATAGCTTTATTCAAGAATTTGCTACCTCAGAATTTGTTATATGAACTAACTTTGCACTATGGAATGTTGTTTAATTATCACTGAAATTCTTCACACCCTACAATTTTCAAGAGGTTGCATATAACTGTTCAATTTTAACCACAAGTACTTTCAAGTTTCCAAGAAAATCCCTGACATATTGATGTCTTTCGCTTTGTAAAATAATTCCGCAGACTTTTAAGCGTCTGGTTTTCATTAGCACTAACTCGACGTGGGCTCAATGCAATTTCCAATTGAAAAACCAGAGAGCCCACACACACATACACGTGCACACCCACACACACACACACGCACACACACACGTATAGGAATCGCTGATAAGCTATCCTACAATTTGGCTATGCCCCATTTTGGACTGTGATTGCATTGTAGCCGCGGCACGCTTCATTGCATGCCAACATAAAGGTAAAAGGCGGTAGAATATGGCGGTTGGGCGTTTGGCATATATATAGCGATGGCGGTGGTGCACCACTTTGACAGTTGAACGCATTTTCGTTTTTGTATCCACCGGCGGGGGGGGGGGGGGGGGGGGGGGGGGGGGGGGGGGGGGGGGGGGGGGGGGGGGGGTGATTGAAATTGCGTGAGTGTTGCACGTGTCGTGCGTTGTCAACGGCAGCCGCGCAGAAGCCGCGAATTGAATGCCTGGGCACAGCATGTGGCAAGCTCGTATGGTTATTGAGGTCTATACACACACACACACACACACAAACATACACACACAGGACCAAGTTAACAGTCCAAAGGCAGCCCTTGCAGCTGGCAACAGTTCAATACTCGCACGCAATTTGAATTGACTAATCCAAAAAGCATATCTGACGTTTGCTCTCGCCTGTTACTAATGACTTGGCACTTTGCGCGGCACAAC
This sequence comes from Drosophila lacertosa, assembly GCA_004143845.1. Taxonomy (NCBI): domain Eukaryota; kingdom Metazoa; phylum Arthropoda; class Insecta; order Diptera; family Drosophilidae; genus Drosophila; species Drosophila lacertosa. The sequence continues at coordinate 46,796 of SCDZ01000542.1, read as the reverse complement.
AGGACATCGAGCGGGCGCCGAGACAGAGGCAGGAGAGGGCGTGGCAGCCATCCGAATGCGTTGCGGACTGTGGCAACCTGTGCGCGCTTATTTTCAGCTTTGCTGTCAGGCATTTGTCATATTTCTGTCAAATAAGCGCTTTTAATATTGATAGCTGCTGCTGCTGCTGCTGCTGCTGCAACAGTCGACTGTCAACAGGATGTTGGCTTCAGCGCGTTCCCCCCCCTTTGAAGAGGGGGAGAGAACTTTAGCTTTTGCCGCCACAGCGCGTTGTGTGCAATCAGGCGTTTTATGTGAGCGGCTTAATGTGAATTTATTGCATTTCATTGGCACTGCCATTGGTAAAAGGGAGTGGAAATGGGCGACTGAAACTGGGTTTCTTCGTTCGTAATGAGCCTCAAGTAAGAACATTCTTTTTGGGCGCAATATCAATCAATAAACATGAAACATATGTACATATACATATATATAAGTTAAACCAAAATCAATGCCCACATTGCTTGATGAACTGCCTGACAATGATGATTATCGATAATGGTGATGATGATGATGATGAGGATGATGATGATGATGATGAGGATGATGATGATGTCGCTGCTGTGTAGTTAGAGGCTGCCAAATAAATATTATGAGGGCATATCGCACATTTTTCATTGTTTAAACAATGGCGATATTATCGATGGCTTTTGTTGTTCCTGTTGTTGTTGCTGATGATGATTTATAAGCGGCTGTTAAGTAAACTGTGGCCCCGTTTGTTTGCATAACAAATTGTAGAAAGCACACACACACAGCACAACATAAATGTTAAATTGTCGGGCATTAAACATTAAGCAGAAAACACGCTTAAAGCACCAAAAAAAAAATATATATATATATATATCTCTGAAGCCACCTGCGCTTCGGCCTCCCGCTGCTCGCTGCCTGTGCTTAAATAAAACCAAAAACAAAAACAAAAAAAAAATAAAAGAAAAGACTAAAAAACAAATGATATAAATTTATAAATTTTTGACTTGTGCACAGCTTTAGGCATTGCCAATATTCACACACACACACACACATGTGTGCGACTGTGTGTGTGTGTGTGTGTGTCTTGAGTGTGTGTATGGCAAAAGGTCGTCGGCTTGTGCGCAGCGTGAAACTTTTGCTCAGCTCTCCATCTTTGAGAAGGCGTTCAAAATTGCAACACTTTGGGTTTGGTTTTATGCACACCCAAAAGCTGACAATATTAATAAATTCTCTATGCAGCTGTATATAAACATTTTAAATATACAAATAATTCGAAAGTGATCGCTTGGTAATTTTCTATATTATCTAAAATAACAATATTTAAAAAAAAGCAAAGTTTTGTTGGCTGGCTAACAATTGTAACAATGTTAACTTACTCCAAAATGTAAATCACTTTTAGCGAGTGACCACTGTGAGCCCACGGCAACAATATCAATCAGTTAGGTCAGGGCGTGACCAGAATTAGTTACGATTGGCCAAACGATTTATGAATTACTTGCGCGCCTTGCGGTTTGCCAGCTTTTGATTCATGATTTATGCGAACGCACTACAAAAATAATACTATTAAAATCATGCCCATTTATTGCCACAAATGATCTTTTAGTTGATCATAGATGAACCTATAAAAACAGTTCAATTGAGTCTGTGCCTGTGCATAGCTCGCATTCTTTATATCTGGTAATATACCCGATCACATTAACAAAATGTTTATTTTGGGCGCGCCTTTTATAAATGCTTAACTGCTTAAATGTTGTAACAACAAAATGCCACAATTTGTGGCGCTGTCAGCGACAACACGAGGCACATCAGTGCCCAAAAATAAAACCCTTTCACTTCCGACCTATTACCTATGATTTTTTTTTCTTTTTTTGGGTCAAAGTTTGTCAGAGTTAGCTGTATTGTTGTTGTTGTTATTTTGTTATTTTGGTCTTCCCAAAAAAATGCGATGGCAACGCCAACGCATCAACGCAACAGCGCAGCAAGGGGGCAACCAAATTTAATGCAACATCATCGACAGCGACCGCAAACAACAACAATAAATTGTTGACTTGTTGCCTTGTTGCAGTTGTTGCCTTCATTCACATTGAATTCAGTTTTCGTGGGCGTCGTCGCGACGCATTATGCTTGAGTATATTCACATTGTTGTTGTCTGTTTTGTGGCAAGTTTAATTTGTTTATAGCACGTCCGTTTGTTTTAAACGGTGTCATTTGAACAATTCGAGAAAAAGATTAACAACAACAGCAACGGCAACAACAGAATGAACAATCCCAAGCGAAGTGCCCTACGTTGATCGTGTTGACTTTTGGCCTTAGAGCCAGAAACAATTGTGAGAGGTGGACAAGGCGAGACCAAATCAAATTGAGCGTCAATAAACTGTGGCAGGCAAATTTATGTTGTTGCTGTTGTGGTTGTTATTGCTGTTGTGGTTGCTATTGCTGTTGCTGTTGTTGTTGCTGTTGCTGTTGCAGGTAACGATTATTGCAACACGTTGCGGCGCTGCCAACAGCTGTCAGCTGGCACTTTGGGTACGCTTTATCGGCCATCTGCGGCGCATGCACACACGGCGTATGCGCAATTGCCATTTAATTAAAATTGTTTGCACAGCTTCGCCAATTGCTTGGCCACATTATTTTCATTTTTATTTCTGCCTCTTTTATTATTTAATTTTCCTCTGTTTTTTTTTATATTTTTTTTTTTTTGGGCTGTCGTGCAGGTGCGCAACGGAAATGGCAACGACTGGTAAAAATTCACACGCTACGCGATTTTGGCTAATTAATATGCATAACTCGAAGCCCCACGCACTTGAGCATTTAATTATTGTCATTAGCTGAGCAAACAAAAGCCAATTGTTGTTGTTACTTTAATTTTGGCATCGGAAGCGGCCAACTGGGAGGCAGCAATAAACATTAAAATAGGCTAATCAAATTTTGAGAAACAAAAGAAAAGAAGCGCACAGAACGAGGCGTCTTCATTAATGTTTGAAAGTAGGCCGCCGAGAGAGACAGTCTGTCCAGTCCAGTTCCGACCAATTCAGTTAAAAGTGAAGTCAAATACATTTGACAACAGCAAAAATGTTTCGTTTCGGCCAACTGTGCTCGGCCGCCGTGGGGCGCATTAATGCCAATGGCTAATTAACTTGTTGTCGAGCTCGTAAAATAGTTTGGTCGCTCATCAAGATAATAAAGGCCAGCGAGCAAGTTTTGTTTGCTTTGTTTTTTGTGTGTGTGTTTTGCGTTTTATCCTCTGTTCGCCGCTGTTCGTTTTTGGGCCGACTTTAATTGCGTTTAAAGGAGCGGGCAAGAGGGCAAAAACAAAAGCTGACTAGCCACAGCGTCAGCTGCAAGTCGAGCAGGTCACATATCGCTTGTGGGAAGGGGAAGGGGAACGGGGGGGGGGGGACGTAGTACACGTCGTTGCAGTCACTTTTGGTAATTAGATTTTCAAGTTGAGATAATGAACGGGGCACATTAAAATTTTACAGCCACATTGCAACTGATTGCGAGCCACGAAATTGAAAGTATTCAATAAATTAACTAAAAGCCAACTTAAATGTCAAGACAGTTAAGACCGACAGGGGGCGCCGCCCCTGTTACCTGATCGTCGTCGTGTGTCGACCGTTTTGACAGCACCAAATAATAAATGTGTCCGTCCGAATGTGTTTCCGTCCGTCTGTTTTTAGCTGTCCACCTGATCGCACTTTAATTAATGCCGCAATTGTGCAATAAATTTAAAGACATTTACGGGCCATAACTGGCAGGCACTTTAGGCAAATAGTTAGATAAAACTAAAACCATTAATTGTCTTTGAACAATTTATAAATTTATGTTAAATGTTGTCGAATTTGATTGGTAACAAAATGTTTGATTGATTTTGTTAAGCTAACTTGTAAAGTTATAAACAATATTTGGGGACCCTGAAATTGAATCTAGTTAATAGCAGCTTAAATATACATTTTCTAGTATTGAAAATCTGTTTTATTTCTGCAGGGCTATAAATCTTTGATTTTTCTTTTATGACTTGACTTGGTGAACAAAGTATTTAAGCACTTCAATTGATATATATTTTTTTTAAAATACTTTTTTTGCATATATTTTACTTTTATTTCTCTGCGAAACAAAAACAAAAAAAGCTTAACTCTTGACATTTGCTCGACAGTTTTATTGGTGAATAATTGCGTATCATTAAACCATTTGTACGGCATGTCGACCAGTCATGATTGATCTGTGCGATGCCAATGAAAACGAAATAAAGCAGCTGCCAGACAAGAACAGAAACTAAAAGAATGAACCAGAGCATACACACACGGCAGAGGCAGCAAATATATATACATAAATATATAAATATATGTATATATAGCTTACTTCTACGATGGCTGCCCTTTGAGGTGGGGCGTGGCGTGGATTATGGCAATGATTTTTGGTATTTTTGTTATTTTTGTTGTTGCTGTTGGCGCTGCCAACCGCTAAAATAATCCATTAAAGATAAACTAAAAGCAAACACTAAACTCTTGTGCCAAAGCAGAGTAAACCGCAGCGCACCCACACGCTGATAATCAATCATTTATCAATAAGCAAAGGCACACGCCCCAAAACTGCAGTTCCTGTAGTTGTTGTTGTTGTTGCTGTTGTTTGAGTTGTTGTTGTTATTGTTGTTGCTGCTACTGCTGTTGATTGGTTGCTCTAAGCTTTTAGTTTGCGTTTAACGCCTCATAGATTCTCTAAAGCGCAAAGGCGTAGGCAGCGTAGGGCAGGAGAATGCAGAGTGGGAGAAGCAGGGGGATATGCCCACATGGGAGATGTCAGAGTGTCTATGATAAAGTGATATGCTCAAGCATGCGTGTGTGTGTGTGTGGCTGTATGTGTGTGTGTGTGTGTGTGTGCACGCATTATACGCTGTGGTGTGCCTCAGTTGTTACCAGAATGCCTGATAAGGCGCTGTGAGAATTATTGACTGATTGCATGTGTGTGCGCGTGTGTGTGTGTGTAGCAAACGGAAACCGCATCAGCTGCCATTGGTTTAATTAATTTTCTAGAATTCTGAATTTGATTTGAATCTGAACAGCAGCTATTGATTTGCCTGCAGGCAATGCGCAGCGTGGAGAAAATTGTGGGAAAATTCTCAGCTCTCAACTCTCAGCACTCGCAGATGCAAATGCGGGCTGGCGTTCAATTAAAATTTATGCAATGCCCTTTTCTGACTTACAAAAACTATAAAACATAACTAAATAGTATCTTTCTTTTTGTACTTTTTTTTTGTATATTTACAGAAACAGAATGCGGCTGACATTGCAGGCGGCAGCAGCGACGTCAGCGCTGGCAGGAAATTTGAAAAGCGCGACGGGGCATGTGAAGATGCAAAAATGTGAAATGAACTTTTATGCGAGCGCGGCCCAAAGGCAATGAATTTTAACGAGAGCATTTAAAACAATACGAATAGCGCTTAAAACCTTACCTTAAAAACCAACTGGCTAAGGAAATTGCAAGCAGCAGCAGCAGAAGCAGCAACGTTAACAGCACGTGACGCGGCGCTAATAGACGACCCATTTTGTAACGGTAATTGGTGGCACACACGTGAGCGTACACAAAAAAAAAATATAGAAGCAGAGTAAACCCCAAACAGTCGGCAGGTGGCAAAAATGGCCGTTAGCAATATTGTTTGCGAGTGGCTGCGTGCCCTCGGCCTGGCGCAATATGCGGAAAGTTTTCTGGACAACGGCTACGACGACTTGGAGATATGCAAACAGGTCGGGGATCCCGATCTGGACGCAATTGGCGTCGACAATCCCGCGCACCGGCACAAGCTGCTGAAGAGCATACGATCGCTGCGCGAGAAGGGCGCCGCCTCGGTCTATTTTATGTTGAACGATCCCAACTCGCTGTCCGGCAGCATGGAGATCCTGTGCGAGACGCCGCCGACCAACGAACTGGAAATGGTGCTGGCCGAACAGCTGGAGACGGACGGAGTGCGTCTGACAGCGCATCCATATTCAACACCGGTAAGCACAAATATACAAATAAATAATAAGATTCCGCTGATTGCCAGTTAAATTGAGCTTTGGGCTGGCTTGCCGTTGATTAGCACCACCCGTTGCGTACACTAAGCCTGTCAACTGCATTGATTATACACGGCTGCCAGCCACGCCCAGACAGCCCCCTGCCCCTGGACAGGCACTCGTCAGGCTAACAAGCTGACACTCCAACTCGCATACAATGCTCAGTTTTCATTAAATGTTGCTCACACCGAGCACACTTGGCAAAACCTATTCAAACTCTATTTCCTGACTAAGGCAGCTTTTTATACGCTGTCCAGAGTGTTTGAGCCGAGTATACAGGTTTTCTCACTAACTGTTTAACTGAGAGACGAACCAGCTTAAATGTTGTATATATAAGTTAAGTAAGTTTAAGCTTAATATTTTTATTTAACGTACCATTAACTATTGCCAACGTCGAGCAGAGTATTGCGCAGTCGTTTGCCATGTTCCTACTTGTTGTAATACACAGAATCCCATTGCAAACAAAATTGCAAAAACTTAAAATTGTTTTAAATTGCGCTCAGGTGTGCTCTTGCCCCCAACACCCGGCGGCGTCTCAATTTGAGTTGAGTTTGAGCTTACAGAATGAGTTCAGTTTTGTGGAGCCACCCACAACAAAAGGCAGTCCGAGGCAAAGCAAAGCTCGAAAACTATTCAATGTCAGTTTACATACTTAAATTAAAATTCTCCGACAAGCAAAGTGCTCCTAAAGAGAGAGGGAAATGAAGAGAGAGAGAGATAGAGAGTGGTGCATGGCACCGTTTTCAAATGTCAACCCGGTCTACACTTGACAGTAAAATGGAGCACATTTAAACAGCAGCTTTGGCCAACGCTGTCGCTGCTGCCCCCCCCAAATGGCTTTTGTATGCAGGCTTTTGGCTTTGGTGCCGTCTCGAGTGTCATGATGTTGGGCCATTGTTCTGGGCGGGTTTCGGTGCCGTTTCGTAGGACTCTCAGGTAGGCGACATATCATGTGCCATTTTATGTACCAAAAGGCACCGACGCGTCGCGTTTGCTTTGGGCCAACAATTGTCCAGCAGCCAAAGCACTCGAAACGTTTCTTTTTACTCTTTTGTCTCTTTGGATTTTTCTGTGTTTTTCGGCAGCATTTAAAAAATACCTGTGCCTTTTGAGCTGTTGGCTTTGTGTAATTAAAGTAATGCTTGATGGGCAGACAACTTGCCGAAAAATGGGCGATGGCGATGGATCCCTCAAGCTGACTTAAAGCCCTTGGTGATTTATTATGCAAAAGCAGAAATTATAAACTGACCGATGTCTGACAGCAAATACTACAACATAACTTCACACACAAACACACACACACACACATACACAAGCACTGTGTTTTGGCAACTTGTGGAATTTGCACGTCAATCTGTTGCAAAATGTGATTTATATATGAGACAGGCCATATATACACAGGCCATATATACATATATATATATATATATCTGTGCAACATGCAACATCCTGCCCCAATAACATTGTGCGGCTTCGTTGGCGGCAACGCAACGCTTGCCGCACAAATCACGTCATTGAGTTGTTTTCATCAAAAGGGCAAGCATGCAGCGAAGTCAGCTCCAACTCCAGCCAGCTCTGCCCAGTTGTTCGTTTGGTTGATGAGACCGCGGCTAACAGAGAGTCTCAAGTTGCCAACAAGTTAGCCCAAGTTGGATCTCTGCAACCGCCGCCGCTGCCTCATTCATTCATTTGCTGACGTACGCTCAGACTTGTCTTTCTGTCTGTCTGGCTTTTTAGTCTTTCAGTCTGTCCGCTCGTTCGACCGTTCGTTTTGTGTATTTTTATCCGAAAACTATCTTGGCTGCCTGACGACTTCTTGCAGTTTTGTATCTGCGTATCGCTGGCATACAATTTTTATTTATTACTCATTCAGCTGCAAAATTGTTCCTTAATTGCCCATATCAGCTGAGAAATGAAATTTATTACCTGGCGTGTGTATATCGCCAGTGCCAGTCAGCCAAAGCCAAAGCGAAAGAGCCTCAACTGAAACACACACAGCACAGAGCAGACAACGTCCTAAACTTTTGCCAGTCGCATCATTATCAGCCTCTGAGTCTGTGGCAGCCACAGCATCCAACTCGCAGCAGCAGCAGCAGCAGCAGCCACATCGACATCATTAGTTTTGTGCGCCGCGCCGACAACGTTTTGTATATTTACTTAATATTGCAATGGTCTGTGCACTGTGCACTGTGTATTGGTTGTGTGTGTGTGTATTGTGTGTGTGTGTGTGCCCACTGTCCAGTTCAGGTTGTCCATTTATCTCGGTGTGCCCGCCTGTGCTTTGTGAACGTGGACAGCAACCTTCTGTGATTTCTGATTTCTTATGCCAATTTACTCTCGACCGCGCTGGCTGCTCCATATTGAGACCCATCATCATCATCATCATCATCATCATCAGCATTATCATCATCATCTCATCATACTCATCAGCAGCAGCATCGGCAGCGGCAGCGGCAGCGGCAGAGAAGGCATCGCTTGCTTTTGCCATAGATCAAAAGACAGTTTGCTTTAGTTTTCGCCCTGCTAGCTGTCAGTTCGCTTGGTTTTGTTGTATAATTTTATTTTATGTGCTTGTAGCCTTGACCAGGTCAAGTTGTTTTGGGGTCGAAATGCCTAGCTTGCCCTCAACTCAGCTCAACTCGACTGGGTCTGTTCGGGACGTAAACGTGGACATGGACGTGGACGTGGACCCGGCTGACTTGGTTGACTTTAAGTTATTTGCGCTTGGGCTTTATTGATTTGTCCTCTTTGATCTTCTGCCTGGGCTGTGGCATGATTTCATTTTTATGAACTTGACTTTTGTGTGCATTTTCATTTTGATTTTAGTCTGTCTGTCGGCAATTGCCTTTGCTCTTCTGCTTCTGCTTCTGCTTCTTCTCCATCTTCCTTTTCCGTCTTCTACTTTTTTGCTGAGCATTTTCTGCGTATCGTGGCAAGTAATTGCCGCAATTCAATTTGTTCATTTCGCCTACGTGCAATGTGGCTTTATTATTGTTGTTCATGCTTACAAATTAGCCCTTTTTGCCTGGCTTAATTTCACATTATATTTGCGCAGGCAAGCAAATTGCAGAGCATCGCAGTCAACGATTTATATTTAATTATTTATAATTATTTTTGACTTTGACTTGTAGCTGAGAAAATATTTAAGCAAACGAAATGCAGTCAAAGCTGATATCAATTTTTAATTACAAATTCCTTTTGATTTATTTATGTTCAACAATTTCAAAAATAATAATAATAATTTAGCTTTGTACACTTAAAAAAATGCTCCCAATATAATTTAAACACATTTTCCACTAGAAAGTTTTATTTCACAACAAGTGTATTTCATTCGCTATATACTACAGAATTTTTTTTGAGTAAACACACTTTAAGTTTTAAACTTTATCTCTAGTTATTTTCAGCAGGCAAAGTTTTGCTTTTGAAATATGTCTTGTTAATTAAACAAATTAGAGCAAAACTCGCCCAAAAACTTGTTTGTAATTTATGAACGCTGCACACACACACACACACACATAAGCATACATACATATGTACATCCTTTTGGCCCGCATGTTTGGCATATTATTAGCCTGCATTCTGGAGCTTGCATTTGACCCCATTTTATCAGTGCGTAAATTAAAACATAAGCATTAAATACGCCCCGCCGCACGACATCAAAGCGGACCAATTTTGGGCGGCTGGCCATTAAAATTTGCATAGCAACAACAATTGTTGTTGCTGGCCAGAAGCAGAGCCTCAATCAAGCATTTAACGCTGAAAAATGTAAAACTGCCATAGTATTCGTTGGCTCATAAAAAATTAAAGTCTAATTGTACACAAAGCAGTGGCAGCAGCGAGCCTTGGTTGAGGTTCAGGTTCACGTTCGTGTCCTTTGTGGCAACGGCGAACGGGGCGGATACACGTTTTTGTTTTTCTTTTGAAACGTCCCCTAAACTGAACCCTCTTCAGCGGGTACGACGGCAATGGGCTGCGTGCTTTTTAATTAATTTAATTGCAATTTAATTACGCTTGCTATTTAATTAAACACATTGGCAGCCGAAGGAGGCGTTCGTGCAAATTGCATGCAAAGTTTTTTGGCAGCACTCGAAACAAAATCAACACATAGAGAGTGAATGTCTGTGTGTGTGTGTGTGTGTGTGAGAGAGAGAGAGAGCTATTCGAGTGCTTGTAGTTTGGCAATTGCGGCTTAATTAGACATGCAGTTAAATTGATTTGGCCGTTAGCTACGTGTCGGTTTTGGCCCTGCTCAGCGCACACACATTCAATTTATCGACGTACTCTCTGTTGCCCATTGATAATTGACGATTAATTTAATAGAATGTCCAAGTTTGGTGTGGCAACTAACTGCGACGCTGCCACTGCCACTGCCATTGCCACTGCCATTGCCACAGCCAGAGTCAGTGTCTTTGATTGTGGCTGTTGTGTATCTGACTGCGACTCTGACTCTGAGTCTGACTTTGGTTGTCGGCATGCTCAATTGTGCGAAGTTATTTCGCATGCCGCAAAGTGGCACCAAAATGCTGTCGTCGCCTGTCTTTGGACTCCTCTTTCTCTCTCTCGGTCAGCTCCTGTCGCCTGTTGCCTGTTGCCTGCTGCCTGTCGCACAGCGTTGGCTAGTTGGGATTCTAAACAACTTGCCACATGCTTGAAAGTTTCCGCTGCCACAGCGTTGGCTGCTGTTGGGACCTTACTTGGAGTTTATCTCATATTTCACATGCCGCCGCAATTACTGCCGCCACGGCGGCTACTTGCTGGCGGGTCCAGCTGCACCGCTGCACCGCTGCACCATTGCACCACAGTTGCAGCAGCTATGTCAACTGCCTACACAAGTAGCCAGCGTGGCTGTGTTAAAGGAGCCGTGTGTCCGCTGCCTTGAAATGTTTCATAAATACTGGCCGGGCACTTGCAAGCGGCCACATTTTGCTTATAAATCAAAAAGTGCGGCAACTGCAACCACGTTGCAGCTACGTTGACAGCCGCTTATAAATCTTGTCGCGCACTTTTGCGGCGCGACGACTCCTTCAGAGCTCTCCTTCTTCACTTGCGTGCGTTTCGTGTAACCAATTACCAGGAAGTGCCAGAGCGAGAGGACTCCAATGGGTCGCAACTGTTGCCGTCTCGCTTCAATTCAATTTGTTGCTTACATTTATTTATGTTGCAAAAATTCTCATTGGCAGCGCTTGGGCTAAACAAATCGCGCTCGACTTGACATAACTCGCTGTCAATGTGTCGTCTGCATGTCTCCCAGTGGTTGTTGTTGCTGTTGTTGTTACTACTACTTGTTGTTGTTGCAGCAATTACACATCTCACAATTGTGCCACGCTAATGATGGGAGTCCCACGTCCACAACAACGCTGACAACTGCCTTTTGGATTTTGTGACATTTTGCCAATTGTACAATTGCGTAGAGTTTGCGCCAGTGAAAGGCGGTCGACTCTACCTATTTTCAGCTAGTCGGCTTGCAAGTTGTTTACCCCCAGTTCCAGCTCCAACCACTGCCATCGTCATCGCCATCGTCATCGTCATCGCCATCGCCATCGCCATCTGGCGTCCCCAGTTGGTCTTTTGCCTTGGGGTGATTGTGCTGTCCAGCGCATTGATATGCCCGTCGCAGCTAAATGTCAATTAATGTCATCAACTATTTTTGCAACGTTTTCGCTTTTAATTGGCGTCCCATCCACCACAATACGCCCACTTTTCACTCCTAGTTTATTATTGTGGGCGGCCACAGCAGCGATACCGTGCTCTTGACTTCTGTATGCCCTGCAATTCAGTCGGCATCTGGATTAGGGATTCGCGTTCAAATGGATTCTTGGTGCCAGCTTCAGTGAAAGTTGTTTACATTTGCCTTGTGGCAAAATGCTGCTGACACATTTAGCCAACCATTGAAGGCTTTTCAAATGCTGCCGCATTGCCTGCGCCTGTTCCAGTTCCAGTTAGCCAGTTAGCCAGTTGTGGCAGCTGGGGCAGTTGCAGCTGCAGCTAATTAGAGCATCCAAGAGTTGAACGTGCATACATCAAACATTGCACAAGTGCATCAACAGTCAACTGAAAGACCCGGCGACCGGGAAAGGGGCTTTGGTTTGATTAGAACGCAGCTTGTTTGCTGTAATTAACAGCCAGCAGCTGCGATTAGGAACAAGTTACCAAAAAAAAAAAAAAAGGATAGGAAAACAGAAAAGGGTCAGCACATGAATAATCGAATAAAGTGTTGCGATTCAAAGTGATTTCACAGAGATTTTTCTTAAAAAAAAATGGAATTTATATAGACCTTTAAAGAGCTCATTTGGATAAAAGCGAGCTACTTTAATATCCTTTTAGACAGTTGACTGAAATAGTGAGAACTGTCAAATCAGCTGCAATTGCTTCGCCTCCAAAACTAGACACCAAACGAGGCCCAAAGCCAAAGCCGAAGCCGAAGCCGTTAGCCTGAGGTAAATGCCACAAAAAAAAAAAGTTGCATTGGGCTGCATTTTGGGGTCGTCCCCCGTTGATCCGTTCGGGGGCATGTTGTCATATTTTGCATGCGCTAGACGACAACCGCAACGAGATGGGGCAAGGCGAGCTGAGGCGGGTCGAGTCGAATCGAGACGAGGAAGTTGGCGATGTTGCTGGCTTACACTAAACGACATAAGCATAAATCTCACTTACCTACAACTTGATTTACTCACTGCATGCTACAGGCTCATGGCCTCATGGCTCATGGCCTCATGCCACATAGCTCATGCCACGTTACGTTACGTTTGCGACGTCATAACGAATGTGCGCCTGTCAGCATTTCAACTTTGCGCCATTTATGTTGGTCAACCGCCCAAAGTTGGACCTGGAGTTGGAGTTCGAGTTGAAGTTGGACACGGGTGTGGGTGCTCCAGCCACGTTTTATTTTTGCATGTGCAGACATATTTGCCCCCTCGCTGTCTATCAGCACCAGCTCCATCTCTAGCTTCAGCTCCAGCTGTCTGTCTGTGGGTCTTTGTGGGGGTCTTCAGTCGTGCCGTAGGCGTAGCGTAGTCTTCCTTTTTGTTGTTTTTTTTTGTTTTTTTTTTTTATTTTGGGTAGGTGTAGCCATCGCATTTGTGTTTATTTCCTGTTTGATGGTGGTCCTCACTTCGTATGATTCATTTGGCAATTTGAGGCGTATGACATTTGATATAAATTCGAGATGGAGCCAAGCCGAAGCTGTTGCTGAGTGATTGAGTTGGCCACAGCATGCGAGCAGGATTTGCATAATGTGTCATTGTCTCTCTGCGTGTGTGTGTGTGTGCTACATTTAACCGTTTTAATGATGGTCTGCGGTCCAGACGAACGAACAGCTGGGTATTGCATTCTTATGACACGCCGTGTTGCCATAAACCAACTGCTCGTATTGTTCGACAATACGCACTTGTGACCAGGGCCTAATCATGTTGCAGCCACACCTTGCCACTAAATACCTGTGGCCATTAGAAGCACACAAATCATGGCTCAAACTCCAGAGTGGGAGCCTTAACACCTGCATAGTTTATCACCAGAGCCACTGTGTGCAGCCGTAGCAAAAACCAATTTGGAGCACTTTTGTCTACATACAAACATACAAAAATATATATACACATACACACACACACACACACACACACTTTTGCACCCACACTCTCTAGCACTTTCGTAGAGTCAACGACAACTGGAAATTTAGTTGTTAAAGTCAAACAATTTCAACAATATTTCTGCGCATAAATTGCAGTTGCAGTTGCAACTTGGAGTTGCATTTGCCTTTTCCCTACTTTGTGGCTGGAGCAGCAGCAGCAGCAGCAACAACAACAATAATAATAAAAAAGAAGAAACATTTACAACAGCGTCCTTTGCGACTGTTTTGCGACTGTTGCTCCCCATTTGTGTTGCAAGTTGAGTTGAGAGTTTGCGGCAGCCGCTGCTTGTTGCCGTTTTGGGTCGTAAATTTCGCCATGGCGACATTTCGGCATTTTTCCAGCATGTTGCATGCTGCTGGGGCAGCTTCCAAGTGAATTATGCGGCACACACATACATACATATATACAGAAATATATATAGAGATGTATGGGTTAATATTGGTTTGAATTGCCGCCCTGCGGTGCTTAATTACTTGCAGATAAGACAAACCAAAACGCCCAAAAGACACGCCCCCAAAACTTGGGCTGGCAAACTGGACAAATCCGCAAACGATGATAATGATGACGATAATGATGATGCATCATCATAATATATACAGACAAAGATCGAGCGGGTCAATTGCATGACAAGATTCTGTTTCAATCGAATTATTTGCAAATAAGCCGCAATGCATTTAGATGCACACACCCCGTCCGGTTTCGCTCATCCATGGCATTACATTTTCATTAGACCGAGTGTCTCTGGCCGCTCTCAATTGGCGCTGCAACTGATGCAACTGTGCATCAACTGTATGGCATTGCCTGCTTAATTAATTTCCGAGTGCCACGTGTGAGTGTCCAATATCCGTATGCAATCAAAACTGCAACCACAATGTGCTTAAGCGCCAGTCGAACAAGCCAAATGGACAAACGGACAGACAGACAGACGGATGGACCCGACGGATGTCCATACAACAACAACATACAACGTTTCCTTATCTATCCTTCTCGCTTTGGCGGCTGGTCAGCGCTTTGAAGCGCGCCCATCAACGGGTTTTCGCAAGCATATCAGTTTTCATAATTGGCACTGGCAGCACTGACATTCTCGTCTCATCATCAGCCTACTCTCAGCTCTTACTCTTCCTCTTCTTCTTCTTCGTTGTTGTTGTTGTTGTTGGTGCGCAAACACTTCATGTTCATGCTACCCACTCGAGTGGACATTTGAGCCTTGCTCTTTATATATTTAAGCCATTGCCATTGCAATGTGTCTGTATCCGTGTCCAAGACTGTTTATCTGTGTATGTGTGTGTGTGTGTGTGTGTTTGTTTGTATCTGCGTCTGATACTTGTGCATGTGCAGCATCATCACCTCATTTAGATATGCGATATGCAAACCTTTGGCCAGCTTCTTCTTGCCACTTGCTGCTGCTGCCGCTCCTCGCTTGAACTTGACCCTGGGGCGAAGGCAGCCGCTGAACATGCGCCTTAAATGCCTCGCAACTCAGATATTGTCTGTACAACACCAGGCGTTGTCCGGCCAACGCGTTCCTGCACTCAATGAAATGAATTGGTTGACATTAGTTGTTGTCGTTGTTGTTGTTGTTGTTTATGCATTGCATTTAGTCGTATGTTGGCTAGGCTTTTGCTTTTCGCATCTGGAAATTGTATACGTGTTTGCGATATGACGAAGTTGTTGCAGGCCGCATATAAAAAAAAAAAGGTGTGAGAATTGAGACAACAGCTGCAGCTGAGCTGCCTTTAATAGGCATATATGTCGGATTGTTATGGAAATAAGATAGAAAAGGAGCTTTAGGTAGCGAGGTATCGAGCACACACAAAGATATGCGTAAACGGAATGAATAAAATATGGGAACACAAATTGTTATACTTTAGCACTTTTGGCAGCGAAGTATTTAAAGTCAGATGAGATTTCAAAAAATAACCGGTTGAAAAATAAAGCAGAAAAAGAAATAGTTTATAGGTACAAAAGTCAAAGTACATTTATTAATTGAATACAAAAAGAAGCTGATCTGATATTAAAACATTCAAGTTTCGTTATATATTTGTTTTTACTACAATTAATATTAAAGTGCCAATGATAACAAATTTCAAATTTTTTCTAAATTAAAAATAAAATGTAGACAAAACCAAATGCATTTGTGTATTTATAAAATGCAAATAAATTTTTGATTTCATTTAATGAGGCCACAGGAATCAACATGATGTCATGTTGGGGTCTAGCACAAGTATTTCCATCTGTCTGATTCAATCAAAGAGTTGTCGCCTTCACAGCTGTCTGATCTGTAGCTCAAAGCAATTTATATCAATTTTCCAGCAGTGGGCTTATTTCGCACCCCCCTCAACGCCCCAAAAAAACACTTTGTGGGCACTCTCTGTTTCATGCTTCGCTTTCTTTTGCGCCCATTTCAAAAATACCCCGCACTCAGCGCTAACTAATTTCGCATTCCGAGCCACTTCATTTAGGGAAGGGGGCAGACAAAATGCATATGAAACTTTCCCCTTTCCCCGCTACCCCCTTGCAGTCTACGCCCCCTTTGCTGGATGGCAAGCCAGCTCCATTTGTGCACAAGTGCGCGACTGCTGCTCAACCCAATTCCATATGCATATGTATGTATGTATGTATTTATGTCGTTGGGAATTCTCTCGTATCCGCAGTATGTTAAAACGAATAGCGAATTGCGCCGTGCGATGTTCCCCTTAAGGTCCCCTCAAAGCCCCCTCGCACTTGTCTTAAATGACATAATTTACGGCATAGCGCAGCGCCCGTTACGCCCACCCAACTGACGTCGCTAAAAATTATAAATAATAATTCCACTTGTACGAAATTACCAACATGCCCCACGCACTCACACACACACACACACTCGCACACTCATACACACAGATACAGGAAGAGGCAGACACGACTATAACCATTCGTATTCATTGCGCCATTTTCTTGACTGCCTCTGCCAGCCTATTTCTCTCCCAGCTGTCCAACTGTCTGTCTGTCTGTCTGTCTGTCCGTCTGGCTCTGGGCTGCTCTTATTGCCAAATAAATTCGTGCAGCAACGAAAATGAAATGTGTAAAATATGTTGCCCCAACTGTGCAGCCTGAGAGACTTGGCTGCAGCCTTTGGCTGGCCAGTTTTGCTGTGGCAAGTATTATTATTATTATTATTATGTTTTTTCTCTTTCTTTCTTTTTTTATTTTTTTATATATGGTTTTCACTTTTTGCCAGTTTCTGTATAGTTGTTGTTGCCGACGACCCCGGTTCGGCCTTAATTAACTGCTTATGAATCTGCATATGCAGTTGCTGTCGTCGTCGCTGTCGTTGTCGCTGTTGTCCCCTCCCCGCCTGCAACACTCGCATGTTGTGTAGGTGCCGCACAACAGCAACAACAACAAAAAAGAAGCAACAAACAAAAAAAAAACAGGATGCTCATTTAAATATTTAATGAAGTGCTGTGTTGCAGTTGTTCCCATTGCAAAAGAAAAACAAACCCAAAAAAAAAAAGAGGAATTGGCTAATCATGCCACATATCCTAGGCATAGTTAAATGTGTGTTGTATGTATGTATTTGGCACATGTAACAGTTTTTTGTGCGCTTTTCATTTTCAGTTTTCAGCTTACAGTTTACAGTTTTTTCTGTAAGCCTGCAGCCATATTCGTGGCGCCTCTTGACCCATTTCAACAGCAGCCGCCCTTAAAGAGCGATGCGTTGTGTTTGATTAAATGCCAGCGTTCAAAGAGTTGTTGTTGCTTGTTGGCTTGGGCTTGCCGGGCACGTCTTTAATTAGAAAATAATTGCAAAAACCGAAACACACACACACACACAAATACACACTCATACATAGACTGCACGCTCCTCTCACATGGTCATCAAGTGTGGAGGACAACGGCGCCAGAGTCAGTCGCAGTGGCAGCCTCAATTGATGGACATGACGCTGTTGACTGCTGACTGCTGGCAACGCAGCCTCGTTGCAAGCCTTGACACATGCCAAAACAGGCAATGGCCAACTGCTATGAGGCAGCATATTTTCCTTTACTTTGCTGTTGCCTTTTGGCTGACCAGCGCCGCTCGTCGCATTACATGGCAACATTTGCAACACCTTTCAGTCAAGCAAAGTCGACTCGTTTGTGGCTATTGGGACTGCCCTTCTCTGGCTGTGCATTGTCTGCTGACAGGCACTGTCTTGCGACCGCCTACATACGCCGCAAAATGTATATTATATTGAGAGGCAAGTTTGGCGTGTTTGCCCCATGTTGTTATCATGTGACATATGTGCATCAACGCCCCATGGTAGTTGGTTTTTTTTCATTTTATTTTTTTTTTTTGGCACTGTCAAGAAATAGAGGAGAGGCGGAGGGGGGTAAGATTTATGCTGACAAGTCAGCGTTTGATTGGCAAATGGCAATGCGTAGACAACACGACGTATGCGTAATTTGACAAGTCTTTAAGTGGAAATCCAATTGAGCCGGCCAAGTGGCAACTTCCGCGTGTGCCTAATTGGCTGAGCAAAAGAAAAAGCTGCTCGCAATTAACCTCAACTGAAAGCGAGGCAAAGCGCAACAAAGCGCAGCAAAGCCAGGCACAGATCACAGCACAGAGCAGCTCAACTCAGTTTACTTACTTAGCCTTTTGTCCACTTGCATGCTGCTTACACACTTACACACATGCTGTTCAGGCTCTGTCGCATCCTGGCTGGGGTGCATGAACTCCAACACGAACCCACTCGCATGCCATTTGCCATTTGCCATTTGCTGGGGCTGTGTTTGTTGCCTGGGCTTTTGTGTTTTTTCGGCAATAAACTAATGAGCGACAAAATGCAAAGAGCCAGACGCAGTGGCACTGCCAGCCTGGTGCATGCTGCATGCTGCCAGTTGCCAGCTGCCTTTGCCTGGTTACACACGGACAGACAGATTCACACTTGGCATGCCAGCCTGACTGGCTGACTGTGTGTCCAACTGTCGCACCGTCGAGGACCGGCTTAATTAGAAGCCTAAGTTAGTTAGACGCCCCAGACAAGTTGCAACAGTGGCACTATGCAGTTTGCACTATTAACCCCTTATGCCACTCACACACATACTTTCACACACACACACACACACACACGTTCTCTTTATGCGCTGCTGCTGCTCTGTCTGTTTTGCGGGTGTCCTTTAGCTGCAAGCTGGCCGTCTCTGCCCATTTAGCAATTTAGCCGCACACCCACTCACTGCTGTTGCCGTTCTGCCTCCATGCGATATGTCCATCAGTCGTTTGCTCGTTTGCCTGCGCGCTCATTTAATTAACAGTCGCGCGCCACGCCAAGCCAAGCCAAGTCTCAGAGTCGCGGCTGGCAGGCCGCCAGGCAGGAGCTGCTGCAGCCTGGCTCTGGAGGCTGGAGGCTGTGCCAAGAAGGCGTGTTGCATCTTTGGGCGGGCCGCATTTTTTTCATCTCTTTTTCTGCGCTGCCTTTATTATCTTCTTCCTTTTTTTTTGCTGCTGCTCCTATATATGTATATTTATTCATATACATTTATATAGTATGTATCATGCTCTGTTTTGCTCTGCTCATCTGCCGCAACTTGCATGTTTTTTTAATTATGAATTATCGTTGTGCTCTTTGGCTTACACTGCCTGCCCGCCCGCTTGTCTGTCTGTCTGTCTGACTGACTGAGTGACTGGCTCATTCCATAGCTTGTTGCATTTAAATGACATAATTATGGCGCATAAAGAAAACTCCCACACAACATCAAACCGAAGCAGCGGCACCGGCGTCGGCGACGGCAACGTCGGCAGTTCAAAGCCGTCTCCAACTCCAACGTTCCAGCTCCCAGCTCCACTTCCTTTTTTGGGCATAGCTTAACAATGGCCAAATGCACTTTTCAGCTACTCTATTAGCCGCGCCTCGCTCCGTTCCGCTTAGTCCCGTCCCGAGCGGCACGCTGGCAAATTAAAATTTGAGAACTTCAGCAGACAACTTGAAATTGCAGCGCACGAACAAATTGTATTTCTATTTATATTGTATAACAATTTTTATTTGCACGTCAGCCACTTGAGTGCCACAGCCAGGAATACCCCTTGGCGACTTCTCTCTGTGCACCGAAAAAAAAAAATTATTTGTTGGTCGAAAATAAAAATACCCTGCGCATATGTGACAAATGAAAAGGTTTTCTGATCTGCTTCAACATATATTAAAACAAGAGCTAAGTTTTCTTTTAACAATTAAATGTTTATAGAAAATATGATTAGGTCGAAATTTTATTGTGATAGACACAAAGGAACTAAATCATAATTGTTTTATAATGTTTAAAATGCTTTTAAATGGGTATCATAAACGACAGACAGACAAGCATAAAACCGCAAATGAAATTTACCATGTGTTACATACTTCATAAGAGAACCAATTGACCCACCGTAAGCACCTCAAATTATTAATAATAAAATGAAAAAAATTAAATGAAATTTGGACAATTGAAAGCGTATTTGAGCGTTAAGGCGCATATTACGTGTGCAAATATCAACATTTTATTTCAATTTTTAGCCAATTTTTTTTGCGTCGGCGGCCACTTGTGAAAACCATTTTCATTATGAGTGGCAGCCACAAAAGAGAGAGAAAAAAAGAAAACAAAAAGAAAGAGAAGGCAACAAATTTCATATCGATTTGCACAGTCAATGGCCTAAACAAATAAAATGATGAGCGTCAATGAAGCGAGCGGCCAAATGTTTGACTCTGTGGCAGGAGGCAAGCCAATTGAGTGGTTATGCGAATTCCCAGTTGAGCATATATGCTACACTACAGTACAGTGGTCTGTGGCTATGTGCGTCGCAAATAGTGCTAGATAAATTATATTAGCTCAACTAGTGTCGAAGCGGCCTAATTGAGAATAGGAGAATTCGAGAATTGAAACGTGCTGAAGAGTGCGTACATGATTTTGTCACTTTTCCAGGGTATGGTGTTGCTCGTAAGCAGAAACTACTCTAAATCAATTAAAATATATAAAATTTTTGTCGTTTTGTGCAATTTTTGCCATGGAGTGTGGAGTGCGGCTTAATTGAAATAGATTTGACTTGCCGGCCAAATGGAATTTGCGCCAGCTGTCAAAGAAAAAACTAAAAAAAAATTATAACAAAAAGTCTCGTTTAATATGGAAATTAGCAATTGCTTTTGAAGGCTTGCAGCTAAGCTGGAAAATGTTGCAGCTTATGTTAATTCTGTGTTTTGGCCAATGCAAATGACACTTAATTATAAACGAACGTAAATGCACGAGTACATAATATACTTTTATTTAATTGCAATTAAAAAGCTTTACTTAAACCAAAACAACAACAAAAAACGCTAATTAACTATCGATTGGTTTTTATGCACTCCATTGGTTTAAATTACGTTTTTTCTTGTTTTTACAGAACAATTATAAATATTCAAAATGTTTTGTAATTAAGCATGCATGACCACAAATTTGCATTAAAATTGCTTGCATTATTAGCGGCAGTTACCCCAAAAAATTCCAACCAAATAAGCTGCTTAATGGGAAATCGAGAAAATCGCAAAAAAGGCTTAGTTTTTTTTTGTTTTTTTGTTTTATTTTGTTTGCCTCGTCGTTAAATGAATAATTAAAATGGCAAATTAATGCGGTGTTCAGGCGGAAATTATAGCCCTTATGCATAGAGCTAACCCCTGGTAATTAAGGAACTTTGCTGCTGCTCACTTTTGCAATATCATTTGTACTTTAGGCATGTTTCAATTATTAATTAATTATATTGATTTGCTGGACGCTGCTTTTGTCATTTATGTTGTGCTAATTAGTCGTGTTAAGATTTAGCATGAAGATAAATGGCTTGGAATGCTTTTATACCCATTTATAACATTTCCGTTGGATATTAGCCGCTTGTTACAAGGTTGTCAGCTATGAATAAAATATTATATACGTGATTCTTACAAGATAAGCCTTTGTAAATATTTCACGTAGATCTTTACATTTAGTATGCACATATTTAACTTAGGTTTTTGCAAATTTAAAGCATTTATTGGCATTAAGAAACCTGTTATTCATTTTACAGGGTAGCTCCTAGTGTCATTTTGCAGCTTTTTAAGCTAATTCTTAGCTGTATGTAGTGTGGCTGGCTAAACCATCCATCAATTGGCATTGACAAAGGGATGTGGGCAAATTATGTTATGCATAGGATTTGCTCAATCCCCCGCTAAGCCCAAACCCACCAAAACGCCGCACCACCCTCTGGCCGCCCTGTGGTGCTAATGAGCTTTAACGATGGCAACCGAAAAGTAGGCAACACTTTGTGTGAATTTTAATTTGCCTACACACGCACACCACAAAAACCACCGCTGCGCCGTGCAGGCCGTTAAGTTGTCTACAACGCAACACCTATGCCGCTTGATTTATGAGCCACTAACTGCACACACACACACACACTATCATACAGCGATATAAACACGGTCTGTCAAATCTGCAGCGAAAAGAAAGCAACTTGCCTTCCCTGCTGGCTCTTTTTATATGCCTGCTATAAACTAACATTTAATGTGCAGCAGTAGCAGCAGCGTCAACTACACCCCGTGCCCCAATCTCCAGCTGCTCCTCCTGCCGCAGCTTATCTGGAGTCTCATTGTCGTAATGCATAAAAACGCACTAAAATGTTCCCACGCAATTAATTCAGAGTTTCTCGTACTTTTTGTTTACTTAATTGGTAAACATTTTGTTACATTTTTATGGGCGCCAAGGTGAAGCACTCCACACACACACACACACACCAACACACACTGTTGGGCAATAGCCCAATTTAATATTCCATTTTTATTGTTAGCTAACGCTTTCGCCTTTTGTTAATTAAAACACAAAAACACGTGCGCAGCGAATAAAAAATTTAACACAATTTCTACAATTTCCAGAATTTCTAGAAATTTGCCGAAAAAGCGTCACTTGCTTACTGCACCCAATAAAATTACCAACGAAATTTTATTTGGTTTCATTTTGTTAATTTTTTCTGATACAGTTCATAAATGCAATGTGAATTTAATCCTTTTAACGCCGCGTTTTCATTACATTACTGTAAATTTGGTTTACAAAATTGTAAAGGCCACTGCAATTTGGCTTTTACTTTTGTTTGTGTGTGTGTGTGTGTTTTCGGGGGCGGGTAGCCAAAAAATGCAAAAAAGGATTCCTTTGTTGGATGGGTTTGAGGGCGGGTCATAGCTGCTGTTTACATCTATGTGGATTTTTATGTTGGTTTTGTTAGCATAACTGAAATTGTGCGCCATTTTTTTATGTGTCTGCCTTTATTTTCGTTTTTCTGCCGTCCCCCGTCTACTTTTTTCTCGTTTTTCTCTACTCTTCTGTTTGTTTTGTTGTAGGTCGTTATGTAGAAAACAATTTCATGTGCTGTTTGTGCCCTTTTTGTAGCTATTTTTCCTTCGTTTCTTGCTACTGGTAATGGTGGAAAATTTTGTGGCTGGCAAAAATATGCGTGCACGCCAGTATATGTATAAATGATGTAAAAAATAGATATATATATATATATATCAGCATTAGGGTGATTCAGGCAAACTTAAAGGAAGTTTTAAATCGTGGCTTTGATATGCTCTGAAATTTTAATGAAATAACATATAATAAATAAATGAAAATATATTTAAAGATTATAATATTGATTCATATATTTCAAAACAATAATCTTATTCAATAATAACATAAATAGCGCATAGTTTTTATTTTCATATTATTTCTTTGAACTTGAACTTCGGAAAATATTATTTGTAAGTAGGCACTTGTTAACTGCCTGACACACCCTAACCCACATTTAGCACACGTATAAAAAGAGGTTAATATGCGCGTACACTCGTCCTTTCGAAGCCGACCCTGCGACTGTTTGTATTTCATGGCCGCATTCAATGCCAAAAATATGTAAAATTTTGGTTTCCCACCAAACCCAAAGGCTAAGAATGTTTCGTCAGAGCGAACGAAAAAAAAATGGGCCAACAAACAACGCATATCCGACATAAACATCAAATTATAAGAGATGCAAAATGAAGGCAGCTTTCACAGAGGAAAGGGGGAAAAACAACTAAAAAATCAAGTATACGCAACGTCAGACAAATGCAATGCACAGCAGAAAAAAGCTTGCCAAGCTATTTGTTGCATGAGAGCAGCTCATATTTGTAAAATTCCATAAAGGCAACGTGGTGGCACGTGTTGTTGTTGTTGTTGTTGTTGCCATTCTTATTGCTGACGTGCATAATGCAGCAAATTGCATTAAAATGAAAGCTGCTGTTGCTGCTGACTCGCTCTTTAAAGCGCTGAAATTAAAAATTAAACTTAAATGAGTTTTGTTGCTGCTGTTGTTGTTCTTGTTGTTGTTGTTATTGCAGTGCCGGTGGTCGCCGCATGTCACGTCGACTGCGGTTTATGCTGAAATTCACCTTGAATACGTTGGCAGCTGATGCTGTGGCTATAAAAACGAAGGAAAACCGCACTCAAAAAATGTACAAAGAAATAAGAGAAATAACATCGAAAATCTTGATGCAATTATTCATACACACACGCACAGTCAAATGCTGAGGCGAAGGTGTGTGCCCGCCGGCAACAGCAGCAGCGACAGCAGCAGCTGCAGCTGAAGCGGGGGAGAGGACAACTTGCGATGTCCGCAATTGACTGACAGTGTTTTTTTTTTGTTTTTTTTTTTGGCCCAGCTCAGACGTTTTAAATGCGAAATTCATTTGTCATGCTTATAATTGTCTCACTCGCAGCAAATTGCAGCGTTTTGGGGGCAGACCGACGAACGATCGTTTGGGGCCGGCAATTTTAATGAAATCGTTGCAATCCCTGCCAGCAGCCTGCACGTATCTTAGCCAACTCTCCTGCGCAGAGAGCGCCTGTGTGGCCGGGGCCCCGAATTGCTGTCAGTAATTATGCTTAATTTTTTTCGATTCGATTCGACTCGACTCGACTGTTGTTCACTGCTGTGGCGTCTCGGGCGCAGTGAAAGGGCATTTGTGGCAGTTGAAACATTTATTTTTATACATTTGCCGGACTCGGCAGCAGAGTCGGCGGCAGATCGCATTCTTGCCAAGTTCTGTTTTGGCCGTTGAGAGCTGCTGTTTTGCCTTTGTATTAAGTTGTTTGGCAGCTGCTGCGTTTGCAGTTTAAAATTGAATAATGAACGCCCATTTGCTTTTATGACATTTCGATAATGATGATTGTGCTTTGTGAGTTTATTTGTGTGTGTGTGCGTTTAATGCCTTTGTTGTGGCATTATCTTTATAAGGCAAACAAATTGTTGTTATTTGGCCACAACCGCGACTGATTGTGAGAGTCAGAGGCAGCCAGACAGATACAGATACAGACAGCCAGAGAGACAAGACAAGATACAGATACACTTCACCACAAGTCACTCAGTTGGGTCCGCGGGTAATTCAATGCGTCGAGAAATCGTATAAATCTTGCACTTTAATTCCCAGGCAGTCTGCGCCGCCGCCGTCGCAGATCAAAAAGTAACCTAAAGTAAAACAAACTGAAATCGATCATGATTGAAATCGAGCAGAGCACACACACTACACACTGCACACACACTCGCACACATACTCATACACAGCACACACTCTTCACAGCAACGCCGAGTGTTTTGTGAAACATCAACATTTTGACAGGCACACAAATCCTCTTGAAATGAGATTTATAAAACACTGAGCAGACGCAGCATAAAATAAAATAAGAAAAAAAATTATATACATGTATATATATATATATAGATAGGGAAAAAATAAGTAAGAAAAAGAAAAGAGCAAAGTCATTGTCAGCGATGCGCTTGGCTGCGAAATCAGAAAAGCAAACAAAACAAAAGGCTGCCACAGA
The DNA here is from genome assembly GCA_004143845.1 of Drosophila lacertosa. Taxonomy (NCBI): domain Eukaryota; kingdom Metazoa; phylum Arthropoda; class Insecta; order Diptera; family Drosophilidae; genus Drosophila; species Drosophila lacertosa. The sequence goes on along the minus strand of SCDZ01000542.1, from coordinate 21,283 downwards.
ATGAGGCAGAGTCAGAGTCCGGGCGACGAGGTTCGACCTGGTTCGGGCCGCAGCTTTAATGTGTAACATGTAGCCAAGTTGCCGGCGTGTTGCGGCCACATTGTGGCCCATTGCTGTTGTTGCTGTTGCTGTTGTCGTCGCTCGCTTGCTCGTATTTATTTTCATTTTGAAGACATTGTAGTGTCATTTCAGCAACGACTTGTCCAGTCGACGCGACCGCAGCATGAAAAGCAAATAAAAAGTCGTCCCAACGCAACGCATTCAAACCCATAACCCAAACTCAAGCAAACGCAAACCCAAAACCCGAAGCGATCACATCCAATCCGTGTAACAATCCAGCAGCGCAGCAGCTTTTAATTAAGCCAAAGAGCAACTGGTTGCCCAGCTACGATTCCAGCTCCAACTGCTTTTCCATTTTTTCTGTTTCTGTTTCTGTTTTTGATTTCGTCTTGGACTTGCAATTTCTGGTCCGTGTGGAAGGGGCAAAAAACAAAAACAAAAAAAATAAATAAAACGAAAAAAGTAAAAAATAATTTATCTGCGCGTAAGCCGCGTATGTATCTGTATCTGCGGCCGTATCTGTATCTTAAGCCGTATCTGTAACTGCAATATGTATCTGCGCGCCTTGTCTTTTGTTTTTTTTTTCTGATTTTTTTTTTTGTTGCTGTTGCTGTTGCTGTTTGTTTAAGTCTCTCACGACGCGCTGCTGCGGCTGCCCCGCTGAGCGTCAACACCCCAGCCGCAGCCGTAGCCACAGTCACGGTTGTGGCATCCACTCTGGTCCTGCCCCAAACGCTAGTCTGTCCGCTCGCTCCACACAGCATCACGTTCATGCGTGGCCACATTTTTTTGTAGTTGTTGTTGCTGCTGTTGTTGTTGTTGTTGTTGTTGCTTTGTGCCTTGCGCTGGCTGCGTTTTGTTCGTTTTTATGGCAATAATTGCAACTTGATGACTTAATTGCGGATGCAACTTGTTTTCCAACCTCCGAGCGCATGGCGCATGGCCTGGAAATTGAATTTTTCCACCTGGCATACGGTACGGGGCGAGCTTTTAAGCAGGATATGCTTTCATTATTATAGATACGATAGCTAGTGAGGTTGCTCGGGATGGGGTGGAGAGGCTAGCGTTGTTATTTTTCCCTCATTGCATAAGCAAATAAAATTTCATTAATTTATGACTGCCAGCGGCTGGCAAGACAGAACCAACCAGTCACAGCCGCAGCATCAGCATCGGCATCGGCATCGGCATCGGTTTGCCGACCAGCTCCATTAGTTGAGTTCAGTTTGGAGTTTTTCCAAGTTATTTTTATAAACGCAGCAACGTGACATTTATGCGAGTGTTCATGTAAATGATTATTACGTGCCGACTAGAAGTCCGCTCCCTGCTCCTTCTTTGCCTTGTTTTCAAGAGTTGTTTGCAAAGTAGATTTCATGATTTATTGCCAGCTGTGTGTGTGTATGTTGATTAGTGTTGTGTCTGTCTACCTCTCTGTCTATATGTCTGTTCCAGCGGCAAAGTAATTTTATGTTTAATTAAAAAGTATTCTGCATCATTTGCCTGAGCCGCTTTGATGGACATTTGTGCTATTCACGCCGTTCGTTGCTGTTGTTGTTTTTGTTGCTGTTTATATTTAATAATAGTTAACATGATTCCTCAAGTTGCGGGGTGCCCATATCTTGTCTTGTGCCGTGCACGACTTTGATGTTCGTAAAATCGTTGCGTGGGCAATATTCAAATCAGTTTGACATGAGTTGCAGTTAAATGCGAGATTGAGAGATTGAACACAAAGTGGGCAACCGATAGACATGCGATATGGGATGAGAGATGTTTAGCTGCATTTGAAGATTCTCAAGTACTTGGCAGGCGCTAAGCTGATCAGGTTATGTAAAATGGAAAATTTACATAAGTTTCGGATTGGCAGGAAATTGTAATTATGCTGTGGATTTGCATAATTTTTGATTGGAAATTACATAAACATACTCATTTAAACTCTTTAATGTTTTTAAAACTATTGATTGACTTCACATGTGTATGAAATAACATTAAAAAAAATGTTTATATATTATTTGGTATTTTCCCTGATCCTTTTAATGAACTATTGTTTGCTCATTGGTCTGCCCGCATCAGCATCAGAACATCACATTAAATTGCAGTAAAAAGCTTTTGCTTCGAACCTTAAAGAAAAAAACAATTTAATTAACATTTCTTCTTTTTACCATTTTCTCATTTCAGGTAAGTTTCAAAGCAAAGAAGAACCAAGAATAAGTTCATATCCGCAATAAAATCGAAACGTTTTGTCTGACGTGGGTTAAATGTAAAAGTAAGTGGCTTCAAATACAACTGCAACTGCAACAGGCTGAACAAAACTTCACTTTGGACAGCAGCAACAACAACAACAACAACAACAGTAACAATAACAACAATAAAGGGAAACAAAAATTGATAAGGCCCGCCCCGCTTCGTATGCAGTTTAAAAACTCATTTAGTGTCCAATCAAGCGGCCATAAAATAAAGTCAATAAATCAAGCATAAAAGTAACAAATGCACAGCCAACACTCAGATAAGACACTCACACACACACGCACACACACGCACACACCACACACATGCAGCGCTGCATTTCAATAATAAAATTCGATACGTTTTGGGGCATGGGTCCCGGGTATACCTTATCAAGGTGTGATGATCACTTGCGTGCCAGCGGCGCCTGACTTGCATTTCAGAGAGTCGCCTCAACCTCACCCTGCCTCACCTTGCCCCACCTCAGCGCAGCTCAACGTGGCACGGCCTGCTCTGCTCTGCTCTTGAGAATCAATAAAAATAAATCGAAATGTCACAGCGCTGCATGTTTTTAATAAGTGTGGGGTCCCGCAGTTCGATATGAATGATACAAAGCTGTAAATGGCATTGTGGACAGTTCGTTGGAATTGGATTTACATAGACTCTATCGCTTCTAGTATATTAATTTCACGGCATACGAAATTAGACGCTAAAACATATTGAATTACATAATGTTGAGTCGACGCACACGGAAAATATTCAACAATCAATTGAATGTGCGCATAAATTTCAAAATGAGAAATGTGACACAGCAGCGCAGCGGACGCTGCCACATTGTGGCACGGCCAGCGGGTGGCCGACCAGGTCCCTCTACTCGACTCGTTACCAGGTTGTATTTTTTCCTCTCCTTTTTGTTGTTGTTGTTGTTGTTGTTGGCAGCCTATCCACAAATTGCTCGTGTTCAGCTTTAAATCGTTTTACGTAGTTTTTTGAGACAAGTCCACGTAAATGTTCGCCAAATGTGGCGCTGTTTTTAAATCACGCACGCAAGCCCCGTCGATCGATTGGCCCAGTCGGCAAAGAGTGTTGGCACTGCGAGTCTGTCGTCTTTTTGGCCATGGTATGTTAATCTTGGGCTGCAGCATGACTGCGTCTGCTGCTGCGACTGCGATTGCGATTGCAGCAACTGTAGCTGCTGCTGTTGGGGCACTGCTTAAATTTATGCGCTGTTCAAACGGCGCGTAATAAATTTGTTTGCTCTTCAACTGTGCGCGCGCATGTTCATTGAATTTGTTGCCCAGCCAGACCAGCCAGCCAGTCAGCCAGCCAGCCCATCCAGTCAGCTAGTCAGCCGGGTCCAATACAAATCCGTATAACCATTTCCCATTCGCCCGTTTACCCGTTTGCCCGTTTGCCCAATACCAAATACCCAATTCCAAAGCCGCCAACGGGCCACTTCATTTTGTAGCTTTTAACAGCATTTCAGCATTCTTCTGTATTTGTTTATCTAAACGTTTTATTCATTTAACTTTACATGTGTGTGTGTCTCTCTCTGTGTGTGTGTGTATGTGGCTTCTGCCTTCGTGTTCTGAGTTGGGCTTATCTCTTTACACACTCTCTGGGCAATTCGTGCTGGACGTTCCTGTTCGTTTTCGTTTCTGGCCGCCTGGCGGCCTAATTGATGCGCAGTGTTCTCCACGCGGCTGCTGCGCATGCGCAACATTCACACTTTGCCTTTCGCTAAAAGGGAGGCGAGCTGCCACAGTTGCCACAGTTGCCGCAAACTTGCTGCAGTTGCAAGTTGCGAGTTGCCAGATCTCAGTGCGCCATCTCCAGTTGATTGCACATTTTATTTGCGCATTTATTTGCATATTTTCTCACACGGCGCTGCTGCTGCTGCTGCTGCTGTTGTTTTTTTTTCACGTTTGCCCCGCCGTGCCACGCCCCCGCCGGCCCCTTTCCTTCTGGCCGCAGCATTCGTAACTTGTTTGTTGTCTTTTTTTTTTATTTATTTATTTTTGTTTTTGTTTTGTGCAATGCAATTCAATTGTCTGGTCTTGAATTTCTTTGCTTTGGTTTTTTGTGGGCTGAGGGGATTTGTTTATTGGCGTTGGGTTTCTTATTTGTTTCTCATGTTTGCCGCCGCCTCTTAATAGTTCATTTAGTTTGCATTTTTATGAAGTCTTTGTGTGGGTTGTGTAATAAATTTAACTCAAGCTTATTTATGTGCCATCTTCAAGACATTTATCACTCAATTTGAAGGCGTAATTGGGCGCAAAGCGACAGGCGGCAGTCGCAGGCCGCAGCCACCGGGAGGCTGCCGCAACTTGCTGCCACAGGAGCCGCAGCAGTTGGCAGCTGTTGCATATTTTGCATATCGTTATGCAGTCGCCGCAGTTGTCTCCTTGCCGGTGACTTCTGTTTGATTGGCAAGCCTCCGACTGATGGACGCCAATGGATGTCGCACGGCATCGCACAATGTGCGATGTTGTCAGCCACAATGACCAAAATTGGAAGTCCATAAAGACGAAGAAAGATTGCCAAAAGGAGCCAACAGGGTGGGGTGGGGGAGAGAGCGAGACCGAGATCGACTGTGTGGGACAATTTTTGGCTGATGATCTAAATGGGTTTCATTGTCTGGCCGATTGTATTGTCATTATTATACTTTACTGACAATCACTATGCAAATCAGTTCACAGGCTGATAAAATCCAAAGAAATGTTCTCAATTCACTATTTGAAGTAAAATGTATAAACATAAAAATCATATCAAGAAACTAATTGGAATTCAATTTCATGTATTTCTGTGTATCTGTATTTAATGCAACGTAAAAATACTGGCCGGCCTGAAAATGCAATTATCTTTATGTGGCATTTTGCAACTTAATTCGCAACTTTGCCAAACAATTGTTGTTGGCATTCGAATGTGGTGTTGGGCATGAAAAGCCAGTCAGAAATTAAGAATCCATTCAGAAAACCAAAAACCCAAAACTGTATACAGTATATGCTATGCTATTTGTCTACTGCCAGGCAACCAACGAGTCGATGGGAAATTCGCACAGTTTTCACCTGTTTTCAATCAGCAAATCCAATGCGAGAACAATGGAAACTGTTGCTGTTGCTGCTGGAGGCAACTACCGAATTTCAAATGTTGTTAGCAATCACACTATTAAACAATAAATAAGCAATTTGTTGAACAACAGTGGGCGGTTGTCGGCAGCAGTGGGCGTGCCACCGCACAGTCTATGCAAAAGTGCTACAAAGCTCTCAACACTCAACACTCGTGCTGCAATACATTTTGTAATTTCATTTCATTATGCGAGCTGGCAAAAGTCGAGTTTTGTAGTTGTTGTTGATGGATGGACAGCCGAATGACTGACTGAGTGCTGAATGCCCGGATGCCAGGATGCTTTGGAGCATTGGTGCGCCACTTGGCAACTGAACGATCAGCACGTCGCTGTTATCCTTAATTTTTCTCTATATTTTTCTTTTTTTTTTTGTTGAGTGTGTGTCGATTTTAGCAGCAGTTTTTGGTTGAAAAACTCGCGCGTGCTAAATTGCATTGCTGCCTCCTTCTCTCTTTCTCTCTTTTTCGCTGTCGGTCTAGGGAGAGCAGGTTCGAGGCATTTGTTGCTGTCTGATTGCCCGCAAAAGGCAGCGTAAAAAATAAAAGTGAAAAAAAAAAGAAAACAGAAAACTGAAACACACGAAAAAATCGAATTTCCCGTGCGGACTGATTCGATTTGCCGTTGCAATTTCACGCTGTGTTATTGCAAAGTGGCTGCAACTGGCCCGGCCAAAGCCGCAGCACCAACTTCCAAAAATACCAATTTCAAACGGCGCACAACAATGCCACAGCGGGCCGGAGAGAGACTGAGAAAAAAGGCAGCCAAAATCTCATTTAGTGACGAATTAAGCGCCAAAACAGACAGGCGATTCAACATGTCCAGCAAGCAGAGAGAGAGAGAGAGAGAGAGAGGAGGAGAGAAAGAGAGAGGCTAACAGCGGACCCACTTCACATTCAGTCCTGGCGCATTGTCAAGTGCAGGCTGCTGCGTTGGTCTGCAGCCAGGCAACAGACCCGAGCCGTTCTTGGATGACTATGTGTAGCTGCTATCTATGGCCGGGCATCGATTGGTTTTCGGCCCATTGTTCGTTAGCCCGTTTTGGTGTTTTGTAACGGCCGTTAACGCCATTTTGTGCGCGCTCATTCACGCCATGTTGCCTGGCCCTGGCCCTGGCCATGGCCGTGGCTTTGGTCCTGGCTCTGACCGCCAATTGCAATAAACCCCTTCGCTCTTGGCACAGACTACATTTTGACAGATTGTCTGCAAGGCCAAGTGCAATATTAGAACATGATTTATTTATGCAATTTTTAACACAAAACCATTCACCATTCACCAGTTGCCCGGCACCCAATTCGACACAATCTCTACTCCCCCCCGCCCCTTTGAATTGTGTCTATCATTTTGGCAGTGGCCAACAATTTGTTGCTGTTTGTCTGTCAGCCTGTTCGTTTTGCTGAAATGCAATGCGCGTGGGGGGGGGCCAAAGGTGGAGAGATGAGGCGGATAGCAGTCGCTTACCCCCAAACGCTGTTGGACGTGTCGGCACGTCAATTCTGTTTGTCTGCCTGTCTGCCCCTGCCCTTGCCTCCATTCCTTGCCCCTGGACAGCTCTGAGTCAGACTCTGTGTTGCAATTGGCTCTCAGCTTTGAAATTATGATATGTAGCGAACGGATCGGGTTGTGGCTAATAAGTGTGCGCTAGCAAGTGTTCATTGGCTGCCAATTAGTCGACAGCCAGCGATGGCCAAGTGCCATCACTCACTAATACACATACTATTTCTGGCTGTGTGTGGATCTGTGAAGTGCAGTTTAGTTGATTGCGCAAAGGTAAATTTAACAGTTCATTCAAGTAGTCGAGTTCATGAGTGCGGTAACATATTAAAAGCTGATGGGAATTAATAGATGAAACTGTAAATAAATAATGTTATTATTTAGGCTATTTATAGTAGGTAAAAGTCTTGTTTCCACTGAAGTTACTTATGTAGCTATATTATTAAATAGAACTGTTAAAGAATGCTTTGCTTTAACAAAGTTGGCTTGTAGCTTAAGCAGCTGTCTGTTACTTCATCCAACAGATCCTGCTCTAAGCTTTGCTCTTCTCGCGTAAACCAAGCAATTACAAATATATATATATATATATATATATATTTAGATATATTTTTGCATAATAAATGACCATTCGCCTGGGGGCAAACTAATTTCTAGCCATGTTACATTTCGCAGATAGCTGCGAGAGTTTTTTCTACCGCTTACCTGGTCATTCCGTTTGCCGTAAAGCAATCAGCCGCAATCAACACCACAGCTGAAAGCAATAAAATGCATAATCAGCATTTTTATAATTTTTATCGTTTGGCGTCCAGGATATGCAAAGAAGTATTTCATAAGGCGCATAGCGAAGAGAAGCTGAGAGAGAGAGAGAAAAGTGGAAATAAATGAGGCACATTATAAATGCAAAAGTACATGCTAACTACAACAATTATCCTTAATGTTGCCAGCAACTATGGACGCCATTAGTAGGCGTCCACTGTGAATGGTCCAACATTCTGAATGGGCCGAAAGCCCCCCACTCAGCGCTGATCACTTGCAAAGAAATTCAAATTAAAATGCTTCCAATGCTATGCAAAATAGTTTCAATTTTGTGCCAGAGCGCGGAATGCTCATTACACAAAGGCCAAGCGACAGAGACAGGAACAAGAATGTAAGAGCGAGATAGGTAGCTGGTGACAGACAGCAAATAAAGACATTGAATACTGTGCGAAACGCGGGCTATTCGTTAAGGAAATTGCAGTTAATTATCACGAGAGTGTGTATCTGTGTGTGTGTGTGTGAGTGATTGTTGCTTATTGATTTACGGTAATAATGCTGGGCATGTTATTGTTGTTGCCGCTGCTGCTTAACGGGGCACCATTAAAAGGACAAACGCATGTTAACAGCGCGTTGCACGCGATCGAATTGAACAACCCCTCAAATGCGGCGGCTGTAATCAGAGTCCGGGCCGCCCGGCACGTTCTGGATTCCTTGCCTTGGCTGGCCGCAGTCATTTTTCAATTATGTTATTAAAACAAGGCGCAGGAACTGCCACCAGCAAACAAGGCAAAATAAGGGAATAGAAAACGGTCTGGCAACAATTGCGTGTTTGAACTTTTAAATATATACTCGTTTTTTGTTAAACTACTCGAGCAACATAAATGCGGCAAACATGAAAATTCAATTATGAATACTTAGAAGGTTAACGCCCTTAACACCGCACACCTCTTTAGCCCCGTCCCGCCCCCCGCCCTCCGGCCCATCAACTTGTTGGCCAAATGAAATCAACGAGTGTAAGCCAAGTCTGTGGCTTAAGGCAATTTGCATGCGCAAATATTGCAAATCTATTCGCATTTCGAGTATGACTATCATGCACTCACACACACACACACACACACACACACATACACACAATTACAGACACACTCACCCAGCTACAGATACAAACACAGACGTCTAATTATGTCGAGCAAAGTTGCAAACAATTTTCTACCCCGGCTTCATGCGGCTTGGCTTGGCAAATAAAAATAAATATTTACATTCCATTTGGCAAACGCGCTGCTTGCCAAAGGAAAATTGTGCGTAAAAAGCGTTTGCCATATTTGTTAACCTCAAGCAACAGAATCCAGCAGTATCCAACAGCCAGCAGATACCAGAAACCAAAACCCAAACCAGTCAGACAAAATCGATTACCAACTGATTGACTGTTCGTACGCGATGATCGCCTGGGCGGAGCACCAGGAGGCGGAGGGCGTGGCATGGCGAAGCAATTGCAGCAGCCGGCGCGCTCTTTCAGTTAAAATGGTAATTGACTTTTTCGCGTAACCGCAATGTGTTGGTAAACTTGTTGCCATGTCTATGTAACAAACACACAAACACACACACACACACACACATATTTGTAGCTATCTTTGGTCTGCCCCCTATGCTGCTGCAGATAGCTGTGCAATAATGCGCTGCATCAGCAGCGAAAGCAACTCAAATGCAATTTTACAAAATGCTTGCATAAGCCAAGGCGCACTGGCGGCAGCCGCTCGACAATGTCATATTAGACTTTATCAACTGGCAAACGCTATGAAAATTTAGAGCTAGCGCAAGGACAACTGCCAACAAGTTGGGGCGTGCCACAACGGAGGAGGGGTGAGGAGTTGGGCGAAACTGTTGACGACCGGCTGCAATTTTCAATTTCGCGCACACTTTGCACAGATAATAGAAATTTCTTTCTTTTGCTGCTGTTTGCCGCATCTGCTGCAACGTTTATTGACACAAATCGCAAACGCATTTGACATAAGTGCCAGCCCACCCCCCGCCCCCCGCCCCCCCCAACCCCAACCCCAACCCTTAGCATTTCCCTTGGCTACACTCGAATATTTAGGTTATGAGTAGCTTAATGGCATCGCTTTTGTAGTCCATCTCTCTCTATTTATGTCTGTCCTTGTCTGTCTTTGTTTAGCTGGGAGCTTTTGTGAAAGTTGCTCTGTAAGCAGCTTAACTCAGCTGAAAGCCAATGCTAGATGAGTAAAACGGACCGAAAATTTTAGTTGTTCTTTAATTTTTGCCAGCTAAATGCAAATAAATGCTGCGATTTTAATTTATTGCGCAATAAAATGCTCGATGATCGCCCAAATTCTAAGCTTGTCTTAAACAACAGATGCTGTGAATACTCTGTTTCTATGGTGTCATAAAGTATATTAGTTTGTTTAAAAAGTATTCGAATTTGTTTATAAATAGTTGATAACTTTTGAGTAATTTTGATGATGATGATAATGAGACTATTTGTAGAGACAGATTTTTAAACATTTAAAATATTCTAAAAGTCACAAACAGAGTATGTCTGAGTCGAGTGACGCCTCTACTCGAACCTTGTGCCGTTTGTCGTTCAGCTAATCAATATAGTTTTGCCCCCTCAAGTGTGGCACATTTTGCTGATTAGCTTCTCAGCTGCCGGTGCAATCGCTCTGCTGTCCAGCTAACACAGTGCCCGCCTCCACCCGCTTGACGCCCACTTGGAGAGCGCTTCACAATGAAATATATTTTTAATCAAGCCAAATCGAATTCAAGGCAATACACCGGTGGCTCATTATTTAGGCAAATGTGCAGCCATTAACTACAGAGCGGCTGCTTTTGGCCGACGGGGTTTCGAGGCCTCATTTGTATGGGAAGACCCCATAACCCCCCCCCCCCCCCCCCCCCCCCCCCCCCCCCCCCCCCCCCCCCCCCCCCCACCCCCCCCCCCCCCCCCACAACCCCCCACACCCCCCCCCCCCCCCCCCCCTTCCCCTTCCGCTTCAGCCGTCGAGAGTAAAGTTGACCCGGCACAAAACGCAAATTGACAAATGTGGCCACTTAATGTGCTGCGGGGCAAATGTTAAACAATTTTCTGTTATTTCGTGTGCCAAAAATACAAACTAATTAATATGAAAAACGTCGAGGGACGTTGCCACAGTGGCAACATTGTGTGCTGATGATGCTGCCACTCGGCACGCATTGAATTTTATTTGATTTTGTTAAAAATTTAATTTGAACAAGGAATGTTTGTCAGCGTGTTACAACAACAACAACAACAACAGCAACTTCGACACTAGGCGGCAATTTCTCAATGTTGTGTCTGAAAAATAAAATGAATGAGCCAAAAGCGAGCGAGTGAGCGAGTGAGTGTGTGAGTGAGTAAGTGAATGAGTGACTGACTGACTGAGTGACTGTCTCGTCTTGGCTGACTTCCTACAGTTTGTTAAGGGAATTTTGCATTTTGTTTGAATTATTGCCTTCATTAAGATTGCGTTGTTGATTTTTTCTCTCCCGTCGCTGTTGTTGTTGTTGTTGTTTTATTTGTTGTGCGCTTCTCGTCACAGGCTGCCAGTCGCAACATGAGCGACAGCGAGATTCCCAGTCCCAGTCCCAGTCCCAAAGACTTCGTCACGCTGTTGTTGTTGTTGTTGTTGTGCACACCTAGGCGCCCCTGTCTTTGCATAAGTTGAGCCGTTGTGACTGCACTTGACAATAAATTTGATTGTAACTTTACGCACAACACACGACATGACGACGTCTGTCTTTTGTGTATTTTTAGCTTAATTGTGAATGGGAAAGTTGGCTGTTTTCACAACGTGCTGACTGAGGGAAACCCCTGACTCAGAGCATGCCCATGTTTAATTGTGCGAAATTCATTCATATGGAAAATTTGCCAGACTGTAACCGCTGAAGTCATAATTATGCGATTGGCCTGCGTGTGTCCAATTCTGTGTGTGTGTGTATATAAATGTGTGTGGGGAAACGTTTGGCAGCTGGTTGGTTGGTCGGTCGCCACTTGCTATTTGCTATTTGCGTTTCATAATTAAAATTCTTGCTATTTTTACGCTCGTCTTGGCAATTTCACTTTTGCGCTCGCCTAGCTCAGTGCATATATATTCTGTCAATAGCCCGCCGGCCGCTTGGCCAGGCAAACTTTCCAAATTTAACGCTCTGCACAATGGGACTTAGCCTCCTGTTTTTTTTTCTTATTTTTTGTTTTTTGTTTTTTATGCTGCAGTAACAAGAAGCAGCAGAACAATTACAACTAGCGAATCCTCAGGCAGGAGTAGCTGGCTGGCCCCGGCTGCTCTGGGCTTATGCAAACAGGAAACGCATAATGAACACGCGGCGCAGGCGGTCCGGCAACGCCGTCAGCGGCACAGTGACTCACTCCCGACTGCCGACAACGACTCCGGCTTCAGCTCCAGATGACGTTGACGTTGACTTCAACTCCAACTGGCATTCATTCATTTTTGAGCGGTTTCGTGGTTAACAAGCGCTTCCTTATCCTTATTATTTTAATGCCTGCGGCTGCATTTCATCTTACTTACTTTTTGCCTGGCAACTTTTTTATAGCATTTTCCCTGGCATTTTCCTTGCACTGCTGCTTAAATATTTTTCGCAGTAGTCGCTGCTAGTTGTCGAGTGTCTGTCTGTCTGTCTGTCTGTCTCGGTCGCCACTGTTTGGGCTTTGTGCGCATAATTGGGGTTAACTACGGCCAGGTGCAGTTATGCCCCGCCCCCCGCACAGTCCCCTTCCCTTGGCCAATTCCGGGCAGGAAGCGCCTGGCACGCCGCCGCCCATTGTGCCAAAGTGTGCTAAAAAGGAAAAGTAAAATTTTTGCCGCACTTATAAATTGTCGAGCTGAAGTTCTTTTCACATTTTGTTTTTTCTACCCATTCATTTTAGCTTAATTCGCTCGATGCAATTAACGCGAACTGAAAGTGAAAATTGCAGTAAAAGTAGAAAATTTGCTCGCGCTTAACTAATAAAAATAAAAATAATAAAATGAGAAGAACAAACACATTTTTGTGTCTCAACAATTTTCATTTAAAAGTCAGCAAAGTTGACACGCAAAATTGCGAAATTGAATTTGGGAAAAGTTTTTCTTTTATTTTTGTTGTTGTTGGGCAACAAGAACGCCCACAAGGGAGGCGTGGCTGCGGCCGTGTTGACACGGCACACACGTGCCCGACTCTCTCAGGCATTCCGACCATTGGCAGGACCCCAGTTTGTTTGGTTGGCTACCAGCCCTGTTCCCATTTCCATTCGTTGGACTCATCATCAATTCAGTTGATAATTATTTTTACGCGACGCAGCGAGTGCATTAAAAATGCAAATGGCAACACTTTGCCACTTTGATGGCAACGCGGCCGCGTTGCCAGTGTTGTCACGTTGCTGTTTTATTAATTTATTAAATTAAAAAAACAAAGCGCAAAAGGCGCAACGACAACCAAACTCTCTCTCTCTCTCCCTCTTTCTCTCTGCTGCTCTTGCATTCGCATCTGTAATTGTAAATTTATGAGGCGGCTTGCAAAAAAGAGTAAAAAGAAAATAAAATAAAATAAACAGTCGGAGAAAGAGTTCTGGTTCAGCTGGGCGCACTGTCAATCGTGTCGCATGAATTATTAATTATTTGATTTTTCACAAACACACACACACACACACGCACACTCTCTGGCAAACAGACAGCCTGACACACACACGCTGCCAACACTCTGGCTGGCCAGTGTTGCATTGCGGCAAATATACGTTGGCTGTCAGCCACTTTGACAGCCACATGCAACACTGAATGTCAGTTTTGACAAGCAGTTGGCGCGAAACGAGCAATATTCAGCCGAGCTGGCTGCCAGTTGGGTTCTTTCAGCTAATAAAATTATTAACCAAAATGCGGCAAGCGTAACGGAACGAGCCGAATTGCTAATAAAAGCAAAATTAGCTTAATCTAATTACCTGTCGTCACACATTATTTGTGTTGCGTAACGAAATCCAAGATTTGGCTTCAAATCAAATTCAGCTGCCTCAATTTTTGTTCCTTTCCCTCGAGCAGAGCCAGCCTCTGCTGGCATGGACAGATATTTAGAGTAGTCTCGAGCTGGACTGAAGCAACCCTGTGGTGCTGTTTGGTGGTGTTAGTGTTAGTGGTGGTGCTGTTGGCCCCTTTGCTGATTATTATTGTGCGTGCCCTGGGGAATCGCCCCGTCCTGGCAAGCTGCACATATTTTGCCATTTTCCACTGTGAATTATTCAGTGCTCAATCGATGAGCCCGATTGCTAAAACCAATGGCATCTTCTTTATCCCTGGAAACTCCTGCACACACAGTTGCTGACAGTTTATTTGCCAAATTGCTTGCATGTAATATGAGACTTTTCTTCCTTTTTTTTTCTTCTCTCTTTTTGTATATCCTGGCTAATTTTTAGTTTGCCAATGACTCACACAGCACACAGCAAAAAAAAGTGTGTGCTAAATCGAAAATCTGAAACACGCGTCACGCATTGCAGGCCGCTTGGAACGAGTGGCCGATGGGACCATAATCAGATGGAAACACGAGAGTGTGCACAACTAGAAGATATCCTGTTTCTGTCCCTTATCACAAATACAAGCATTCTCTGAAACTTGAGCACTTAATTCATTAGATATATTTGTTTTTATATAATTGATATTTGTTCCTCAATAACTTTGTGTTCGATCTTCTTTAGGAATCTTAATACTTAGCCGCAAAGGCTCTTAGCTTCTGCTAGATGAAAGATATAAAAGCAGACAGCGATTCCAGCAACTTTTTTGCTAAGGCAGACTTTATTAGGGTACAATCATTACTACCTTGCTTACCCGCTTGCAATTGGTACAGGGTATAAAAACCAAAAGCCGTGCCGCACTAATATGCCATGACTATGACTCACGGATTTTTTGGGCTACCTACCTCCTGGTTGGCTTATCTGTCGACCGAATCCGGGTTTTGGTCCTGCAAATGCCAAAGCCAAGCCCAGCCACCCCTTTTAGCTGATTGTGTGTGTCATCTGTTCATGTTGAGCATAATTCAAAATATATTTTAAATTTGAAAATCTCTTGCCGCAGCATAACGTTTTTGTTGCATTATAAATCTAATTAGAATATGTGCGCCCCATAACTGAATGCACACACATATACAGTTATATATATACATGTATATGTATATAGATGTATATAGATGTATATAGCTGCTGCTTATCGCTCACTCCTGCTGCTGCTCATTTCATATGCTCAGCGCATCTGGCCGTATCCGCAACTGAAAATTGCCAATGGCGGCGCCTGTGCGTCTGGGCAATAAATTTGATTTGTTTCAAATTACAGCCAAAAAGCAATGAACAATTTTTATTCAGGATTTTTTTTTTTTTTTTTTTTTTTTTGGTTTCGTTTTGTTGGCTGCATTTTGTTAAGCCGCCAAATCGAATCTTACTTGCGGTTGCTCTCTGCGGGCAATTTTCATAATTTACATAAGCAAATCAAATTGTAAATGGAATTTGTTGGCTGGATTGGCGAAGGGGTCGAGGGGGGATTTTGGGGGGGGGGGGCGTGTGTCTCTTTTATGTCACCAGCAACCAGCTAGCTGAAAATGGAACTATGTTGAGTGTCTGACGTAGATTTGTTCGCATCCTGCCACAAATTGTGTCAGCTTTCTGCTTTTTTATTGTATGCGTACTTTGAGCGTCTTTTGTTGTCAATGCGTCAAAGAATTTGGCTCAAGTGATGCTTTAGTTTATGTGGAAGCTTTGCAATGTGTAGGTATATATATATATATATATGTATGTATATATATTCACAAGTTTGTATAGCACTAGCAGTGAATAGTCGACATATTTTGTTTCAGTGTTTTAAGCAAGCAATTGAATTGTCAATAGATTGACACATATAAATGTGCACAATATTGTACGATATGTGTGCGATTAATTTTTATGGATTTTTTTTACAGCTAAACAACATTAGCATAACCTCTATTGATGCCTTGGGCCAAGGCAAACAAATATTAAATAAGAAATCTAATTCCTTTCTGAAATGGAAGTGAGGTTATTTCAAATTTATTTTAATTACAAGGAATTTAGTTTTTTGTTTGCTAACTTAATAATTTCTTGAATAACTAAACTAGAGTAATAAGACAAAATGACTGTACTTTAATTGCAATCGTGAAGTTACATAACAGTTCGGTCGCGTTACCAACACTGTTTTGCAACACTGCACTTGGCACTTGGCAGCAGTTGTCATCCGGATGACAATTGAGTTTCTAAGGTTGTGTAAATAGTATATATAAATTTTGTGAAATTGTTGAAAAAAGTGTGTTCAGAAATAAACATTGGCAAAGTTGAAGGCGAGGCCCGAAGGAAAAGCGAACGAGACGCGTATGTGAGACGCGGTCAAAAACAATGCGCAGACAATGATTTTTGTGTGGGCCAGGCCAAGAAGACACTAGGTTCGAGGATCTGTATAGAGAAAACTTACACAAGAAAAACAAGGAACACACACAAACAGAAACACACTCGACTCGACAAATAGACGGAGTGAGTGACAGGGCCAAAAGCTTTGGAACTGCTTGAAAGGCGTGTAGTTTGCTGTCAAATATTTGCTAATTTTGAGGCACATAAAGAACACACAAGTCTAGAGCAATTTGGTTAAGCACACGCCCGCGCATTAGATTCTATAGGATTTTTAGAAAATTCTGTATTTGCGTGAACATTGAACTATATGTCGTTTAATTTGTAATTGCGCCGCACTGGTAGCAATGTCAACTGCGCTGGCAGCGGCGGCTAGTGCAACCAGCACGTCCACAACAGCGCCGTCAGCGACCACAACAGCAACGTCCTCGACAACAACAACAACGGGAACAGCAGCAGCAGCTGCAGCAGCAGCAGCAGCAGCGACAGCAGCAACAGCAACAACAGCAGCAGCGGCAGCAGCGGCTGCAACAGCGGCAGCAGCAGCAGCAGCCGCTGCGGCAGCCAACATCACAAGACCCATGTTGCTCGACACATTGCCGCAGTTTGTAGAGCAATCTACGACCATAACCTATGCAGAAATCGAGGCAAGCACAAACGTAAGTTGCAGCCAAACAATGCCAACTGATGAAATGCCCCAAAAACCACCACACCAACAGCAGCCAGACCAGCAGCAGCAGCAGCAGCAGCAGCAGCATCATCATCATCATCAGCACCAGCAGCACCAGCAGCAGCAGCAGCAGCATCAGCAGCAGCAGCAACAACATCAGCAGCAGGCGACGCTCAGCGCAGAGACGGACTCGGAAGCTGGCTCGGAGTTTCAGACGGATTATCTCGACCCCAATGAGTTTCCGCTGCCCGGAGCCAGGAGAAAGAAGAAGGCGCACAAGACAGTGACGCAAACGTATCCACGTCCACCCGGCGGCTATAAATACTCAATGGGCTTTCTCTACAGCATTGGCAGCCATATGGCCGGTGTCACCCTGGACATACCCACGCCCACATCGATAACGCCGCGCACGCTGCGCACCTCCCCCCCGCCGGCGCCCACCCAGCTGCCGCTGCTGCCCGCGGTGCCAATGTTGCCGCGCTCCGGCACCAGTTCGCCCAGTCCGGGCTTCGGTGCCGCCGCAGCGGCCGCGGCAGCAGCAGCAGCGGCAGCAGCAGCAGCCGCTGCCGCAGCAGCAGCCGCAACACCAGCGTCCGGCAATGCGAACCTCTCGCCGCCGCAGTTCATCTGCCCGGGCTACAGCGGACCGCAGCGACGTCTGTGGCATGCGGAGAACGCCGTCTGGCAGTTTGATCGCAACTATCCGTATAACCAGGGCTACGCCTCGCAGTATGGCATTCCAATGATGCCGCTCGGCTTCGATCAGCATCCGTATGGCGCCCAGCGCTTCATGTTCCCGGGCTACTACAATCAGACGGCGGTGCCGCGTGGCGGCTATCGTCACGTCTCGCCCAATTTGTCGGCCGTGGCCGAGCAGCAGGCGGCCAGCGCGGACCAGCAGCATCAGCAACAGCAGCAACAGGAGGCGGCGGCGGCGGCCGCGGCGGCAGCAGCAGCAGCACAGGATAACTATAACAACGGCTATCCGGCAGTGGATCGGTTTGGGCGCCCAACAGCGCCGCCGCCACGCGAACGCTTCGGACCGCGTGGCCATGCGAATGGGGCGCTCTTTGCGCGCGAGTCGAAGACGTTCTACAACAGCAACGGCAACGTGACGATGGGCGCGCCTGGCACGCGCATCCGGCATCCGTTCGATCCGCGCTCAGGTCTGCAGCGCGGCAACGCACAGCACGCGGCCGTTGCGCTGCACGGCGGCCATGGGGCGGGCGCCCTGGAGCCGGGCGTCGGCATGGGCAGGCGCGGCGGCTACCAGGCCAGCAGCAGTTATCATGCGACGGCGGGCAGGCAGCTGAAGCGCTCCAAGAGTCAAATGATTACGGCACGCAGCTCGCACTCCTCGGATTCGGTGTCGCCGTCGTCCTCCAAGACGCAGTTCGAGCAGCGCGTCGAGACCGCATCGACGGTCTCGCTGGCCTCGTACAACCATCAGCAGCGCAGCTATCGCAACCGGGCGCGCTATATGGCCGCCAATGTGGGCATGGAACAGCTGATGCCGCCGCCGCAACGCGGCCAACAGCCGCCGGGCAATTATCAGCCGCCGCTGCGGCGTATGCCCAAGTTCACGGAGATGCAGCGCCAGAACACGCGCTCCTATCACTCGCGGCACGCGGAGCACGCCGGCTACTCGCTGGCCATCGCCCACTATCCGGAGGCGCACTGCGAACTGGAGGACGTGGACCCGCCTTTGATAGCGGCCGCCAGCAGCGGCACTTCGGACGGCGACCATCATCATGAGTCAGATTTCGAGCAGCGTAGCTCTGCTGATTATGCAGCGGCAACGACCAGTGCCGAGTTCTCCTCGGACGCCGATCCGCAGGCAAATGGTCCGGCGAATCGGGCCAATTGCGGCGACTGCGACAGTCAGTCGTATGCCAGCATGGAGCCGAGCTCGTCCAGCGACAGCACCGAGAGCGAACAGAGCGACGCGTCGCTCGAGTCAATGGTGCGCAAGATTACGATTAGCTGCCTGGCGCTGGCCACCAGCGCTCAGATGCCCGACCTTAAGGGGCCCAATCTGATACCCTTCGGGGATATGCATCATCTGCGGGAGTCTGAACGCAAGAGTCAGCACGGCCTCCGGAATGGATTCAAGTGCTCGTCTCACTGTTGCGGCGACATGCTCGTCGAGCCGAAGCCGCAGCTGGTGCGCAGCAGCGATGCTGACGAGGACAACTGTTCGGAGGCATCGGCGATGTCTTGCAACGCATCGAACTGTTCCAGCAAGACGGTGTTGGCCATCTCATCCACCAAAGGCAACATTATTAAGGTAGGCAATGACAGTTAACAGTTGATAATTGATAATTGTGACGTGCACCTCGGCCAGGATGATGCCCAGGACGATGACCAGCCGCTGACCATGCAGAATCGTTATTGGCACGAGTTCTTTGGCTATACGCCGGCAGATCGTTTCTTGACGCGCGCCAAGCTGGTGGAGATGAAGCGACCGCCGCGTTCGGTGCCCAGCCGCTCCAAGTGGGACACGCTGACGCTGGCCATTTGGCAGAAGTTCCGCGAGGCGCAGCAGACGCGTCACATCTTCAAGACGAAGATGCGACTGTGGCGTTTCATCTACAAGGTGACAATGGTGGGTACGATGGGACGGTGAGTTTGGATCTTAAGTGACACCTTAATCTGTCCTCCTTCAAATGCCACAGGCTGTGTATCCGCGCTATGGCGTCTATTTGGTTGGCTCGTCCATATCGTACTTTGGCTCCAAGTGTTCCGACATGGACATTTGCATGCTGGCGTGCACCAATCCAAACATTGATCCGCGCATGGAGGCCGTCTATCATCTGCAGATCATGCGCGAGATGCTCAACGCGACCGAGCAGTTTCAGGAGTTCAATCTGATCGAAGCGCGTGTACCCATTTTGCGCTTCACAGATCGCCGCCACAAGGTCGAGGTGGACATCAACTTCAACAACTCGGTGGGCATACGGAATACGCATCTGCTGTACTGCTATTCGCAGCTGGAATGGCGCCTGCGGCCCATCGCACTGACGATCAAGCAATGGGCGCAGTATCATAACATCAACAATGCCAAGAATATGACCATTTCGAGCTATTCGCTAATGCTGATGGTCATACACTTTCTGCAGGCGGGCGTCAGTCCGCCGGTGTTGCCGTGCCTGCACAAGATGTATCCGGAAAAGTTCTGCATACTGCAGCCGAGCGACTTTGGGTATGTGGATATGAACGAAGTGATGAGCCCGTATCTGTCGGACAATCATCAGACGCTTGGCGAGCTGTTGCTCAGCTTTCTGCACTACTACAGTGTCTTTGAGTACGGAAAGTTTGCGATCTCGATACGTGTCGGTGGCGTGCTGCCCGTGGAGACGTGTCGCGCCTCGAAGGCGGTCAAAAACGACATCCATCAGTGGAACGAGCTGTGCATCGAGGAGCCCTTCGATCTAACGAATACGGCTCGTTCCGTTTACGATGCGGATACGTTTGATCGCATTCGTGCCATATTCTTGGCATCGTACAGTCGCCTGGAGTCGACGCGCAATCTGAACTCAATCTTTGATGGCTACGACGGGCCGACAATTCAAATGGGACCGCTCACCGAGGATTCAGATAATGAGGATTCGAATCAGAAGCAGCCCAGCGCGACCTCGTCCAAGTCGAACAGCGCACAGCCGTCGCCCCGGCATATGGTGGACAAAGCGACAACAGCCCTCTGGAGTGATATACGCACTAAAGTGGAGCAGTCTGAGATGGAGACCATTGTGGAGGAGCAGCTGCATCAGGTGGCTAAGGAAGCAAAGCAGCATATGAAAAAAACGCGCGCTCCACAAAAATAGGCGCGCAAAAAATTCCGTGGCCACTTCAGATTCCACTTCCAAGAAAAACGAACAAAAAAAAAATAAGAATGAAAGAAAGTAATAATCGTCCAGCCACTACCCCCACCCCTCCCCCTTTCCCATCCCCCTCCCCTTTCCAAAAAAAAATGAAGAAAATCAGCTTCATCCCATTTTTATCACAACTAGCTTTAGACTTGAGATAGCTGAGATTAGAGAGAAGTGGTGCGCCAATATTAGGATATTCCCTTCCCCATCCCCAACCCCATCCCCATCCCCATCCCTACCCCCTCCCGAAAGTGTACAATATTTAAATGATCGTGGTTGCTTGTAGCTTGCACCGGAATGACACTTTTAAATTTTACGTTTGACACTTGACAATTTCGATTCTTAACATTTGAAAGATTCCGTCGCAAGCGATTGTGTATCACCCCAGATAAGCTAAACTCGAATCTTTCGCAAAATGTGGTCACAAAAAAAAGCACTAAATGTTGCATACAAGTATTCGCACAGTCCAAGTACAACAAAAAAAAAAAAAACAAAAACATATATAGAAAATATGCCCCAAAAAAATATAACAAAATTTATTAAAATGCAACAAAAAAAAAAAAAAAACACAAACACAAAAAAAAATGATAACTAAAAAATAACAAAAAAAAAAACTAAATAATTCATACAAAAATTAACAAAAAACAAGTACACCAAAAAAAAAAAAAACAAAA